>JAQBSW010007823.1:0-38150 GCA_029291075.1 Eudiplozoon nipponicum | reverse complement strand
AATAAATGTGTATGCCTGAATTACCATTGATCTTAAAATGTTATTTGTTTATATTTACGTAAATATAAACAAATACGATCAAGACAGGTATTTTATTAAACTTATTTTAGATATTAATTGCATTTTTCAACAAATGACCGTTCAAAATGTAAATAATCTGTTTACTACGAAACGTGTCTATGAATTTCGAAGCAACAATTGTAATTAAAACAAAACTCCATAGGAACAAATTCCAAGATAATAGCTCATAGAATCTGAGACAGCAGCTTATTATTTTCAAATAAAATTTAATTCTATATTGGAAGTAGCATTAATTTACAAGATCAAGATATCTTAACATTCACAATGAAAAAAATACAATTGCTTATTAACAACTGTTACGCAAGCAAATTCAAATCAAATATATAATTTTTGCATTATCGTTGCGGAGAAGTAACAAATAATTGTGTTCAGGTTATGCACACCTACTAACCAAATAGTTGAAATAAGTCCAAAAGTATGAACTTGACAGGAAAAAAGATTTTACCTCCTGTCTACAGGTATTTAGTTAGAGATATATCAATAAGATCTAGATACGCTAATTAATCACTGTACTTTGAAGAAAAATCGGACAATTGATTATTATACACGAATAAATGTACAAGCAGCAGTAGAGGAAATCACATTTCCAAAAATTGTTTTTTACCTTGAGTATGGTGGGAACAAATTAAATTTATACAGGATAGCAGTATAAATTATTGTGTTATTTTGGTTGGTAAACGACTGGTTACTGTAGGTCCCATATTCATTTTTTTTAAATTAGAGTGATACTGTATTTTTCCAACAGCTTTTACTAACCTCTATCTCTTTTTGACATATTGCACACGGGAAGAGATTAGGTAAAGCGGGAATTGAAGATTACTGAAACATAATAAAAATGGAAATTTTGTTCATTCTTATACACGTCGAAAAACATTATTAAATGAGCGAGACATCACGGATGGGTGTAAATGTCAATCTATACGGTTTGCTTATATACGTTCCAAAGATGTCGATTGAATTAGAGTACAAATATGTGGTATAGGTTTTAATTGTGGGAACATGTGGTAATTTTTATGGTTTGATGGGAGAATAGGACGATAGCTAATAAAATTGTACAATGTGGAGACCTTAACAATACTTTAGGAAGTATAATAAATATGAAGAGATTTGTCTTGAATGAAGAAATCACATTTTCAATAAATTGTTTTTTACCCAGAGTATGTAGTGAACCATGAAGATGGAAATATAAATCAAGTCCCATGGGTTCCTCGTGCGTACCATATTTCTTGGCTAGAAACCCTTAGCAATATGGTATCGAATTGAGCTCTGTGATAATCTTGTTGCAGATGTCTAGTAAAATCAACGTAACTTTCTTTTCTTCGTAGGGAAAAGTTGGCTGCAAGGTTTGGTTTGTTTAAGACGTGATACAGTGAAATCAGCAAGGAAGCTGTATTGCTGATGTTGCCTTGCCCGAATGCTAACTTGGCCATAATGGTGTTCTGGCGAGGTTTAGTTTGCCTCATTTCTGTGAGTTTTCCTGATAAACTTTACTCATAGTAGATAGGTATTCCTTCTCTCTGCATTACTCTCTCTCTTACTCTCGTAAATTTCACTAATAATTTGTCTAAAATATTATTTTTGCTTTCCTTTATATAGTATTTTCACTCATTATGGTTTAATGGCAGTGAAACATTAGTCACTTTCGACTTTTGTATGGCTAGTCATGAAGATGATGATGATTGAATAGAAGATTTAAGATATAGGAACAAAGAGCTGAAGAATTAGAAAACAATATACTGGACAAAAGTTATCCTACAATCTTATTTAAAATTGTAAACCATAAATTATGGAGATTTAATGGAAAGCTGAACCAGGCAAAACAGGTAAAATATTTAAAAAATACAAATAAAGATAAACAGAGAATTCAGGTTCTACCAGGGTCCGGATTGAGTATAAAAATTAGGATATTAACAAGGAAATACAAAATAAGAACATTATTAAGAGAGTCATTTAGTATAAGGTATAAGCTATTGCATCAGAAAGAAAAAATAGAACAGCTAGACATCTCAGGGTTTAATTTTAATACCTCGTAAAGATTGCAATCTCTTGCATATATGTGATTCTATGCGACGAATAACGATTCCTGAAGGGGAGCATAAAATGGCATGCAAATACGGACATACTCGTAGGTCAGGTCTAGTTAGGCATTCAATGGAGATAGGTCATCAGATAAACTGAAATGACTGCAAAGGGATTGCATTACGTAACCTAAATACAATAGCCGAGTTGATAAGGTAATCAATCAAAATAAAATCGGGAATGAACGCCATGAATGTGACATCTGTGGAAAATTCATTAGGCCTCATATTAATTGAGACCTTCGCTAATGGCAGTAAATGTGAATTGGATGAGTCAGAGTTATTAATAAATCCGACTAATTGACAATCACTTGGAATTTGAGATAGTAAACAGAACTATTGAGATTTAATTTGAAAGGTGCAACTCAGCAGATAAGCTTTATTTATAGTTAATAGTCTCTGCTAGAGTACCATACATATTTACGAAAATATTGATTTAGATATATATATAAATTATATGAACCGTACACTTATATGTACCACCGACAACCACTAATAATTTTATTTCGCGATGCACACATTAAGAACGCCAATTCAGCAGATAAGGCTTTTAATTATTTATAGAAAATATAATCCCCTTATAAGAAAATAGCCTTTTAAGCATTGATTACATTTCACAATGATGATCGAGTGTAATTTTCGTTTAAAGTTATATTATTATTATAAACGAAATAGACCGTTCTAGTAAAATGACCTTGTGTAGAATCATGAGCAGTATTAATAATCTAACATTACAAACAGTAAAAAACTATAAAGTAGAACAAATTACTAACCATTATTCGTGCGACAAACAAGACTGCTAAACTGCAAATTATGTTCTATACATATAAGAATATAATTACAATGAATGAAGTCAAGCTGCATCATCCGCCACTTAAATCGACATAATCTAGGTCAATTTTCAATCAAACTCGTGGGTGAAATCTTGATCTGATATCTTTAAGTACGTCGGTTCGTCATCATCATCATCATCATCATGCCCAACCATACAAAAGTCAAAAGTGACTAATGTTTTACTGCCATATACTTATCATAGTTATATGTGGACTGTAAAAGAACACTAGGTCCGTGGTTGATCATCGTATGAGGTTCGCTACATTTTGGCTTTAATGTCGATTGAAAAGCGTGTACGCGTTCCAACGATTGCTTAAATCTGTTTAGAGCTTTCGAAATATATTCTGGTGGGTGGTGCTCTCCAGTTGGTTGCGCACGCAGACAATTTTAAACACGTTGAAGCTGTTGTAAAACTTTCGCCGCTGGTATTTCATCAGTAACTTCAAAATCTACCAGAAGTTGCGTACTGATGTTTTTAGACTATTGCGATACCATGATTTTATGATGAATAATACTAGTGTGCGTGCAGTTAGCCAGGCGGATTGTTCGGTAGACGCAAATTGCGTGCCTTTAACTCGAAGTACCCGCTGCACAAGATTGTTACAATTAGGATTTTATGCTGCATTTCTTTACATATCTACCCCAGGAATTTCATGTTTTGAAATATATGTTTAATAACTTTGGACTTTGCTCAGTGACTATTATGTGAGATACTCAAAGCTTGCCACTAAATGTAGCAAGAGCGCATAGGTAATGATCTTCGTGTCTTTAGCTATTACACCAAGCCAGCATGGTTGTCATCAAGACGAGGTTAAACTACACCATATAAACACTATATATATTGGTCAAGAAATTTGGAAAAGATGACAATAAATTCCCCTACTCGAATGAATGTGCAAATAGCGGGTAGAGTTCACTTCAATTAAAGTCTTCGAAATTGAGACTAAGTTTCCACATCCTTAAATAAAATGTACGCAGAAACAGTAGAGTGTCAACCGTATGGATGTCATGCCTGAATTTTTATAATAAGTGTATAGATGTGGAGTCAGTACATTGAACCAATACAATGGATTTCAGGATATACAACTATAAACACCACAATTCATTCCAGCTTTGCTGCATCGAAAAATTGAATTCAAACTTATTTGTGATAGTAAATGAATACAAGCTTGCCCACTACGTGTGAATTTTAATCCCCATATTCTAGCTTTGAGTCAAAATAGACTGACGCGCTCCACAATCTTTTGACGGTGCATCATTATCTTCATGCACAGCCATTTGAACATTTGTCCAATGTCAAATGAAAAGGAAAACCGGGTTGCCTATTCCTAGTGAGGATGGTTTGTATTCTGAGTTTACCTTCTCTTAGATATTCTGCAAACCAATACTGATCAGTAATATCTGCCCAAATTCCAGTGGCCAAGATGTCCTACAGCCGCCGCATTTTGCCCTGCGCATCAGGCACGCTTCCTCTCAGTCCTTCAAACACTTAACAGAAAGGTTACTGCGCAGTTAGACCAAATTCGAGGCTTTACATGTAACGGGGTAATGATTGTCCCTTTTGGATACGACATGGCTTATGTTTCCATTTGCGGACTGACTAACATAGGAATGCAAAAGCTATTCGAAAGTTATGTTTCGCGTCTCTTAGATAGTGGTGGCGGTATAAAACAAGATCGTAAAAGTTTGCATGCAACAAAGAAAGTTGCATTTTAGGAATGGGACTCATACAGTTATTTAAGAGATGTGAGCAAAATATTTATTAACACCATTGACTTAATATAAACTTAATGCTATTTCATTAATAAAACTAACAAATTTACAAATCGTTGCCCTGATCATAAATATTTCCAAAATTAATACTTCATGTGTGAAGAAATTAGTTATCTAACCTTTTTATTTTGTTGGCCTGTCGTACGATCCATTTTTTTAATGAAGAGTTGGGAAGTGTGCGCAGTACGGCCAAATAAATAAATGTGTATGCCTGAATTACCATTGATCTTAAAATGTTATTTGTTTATATTTACGTAAATATAAACAAATACGACCAAAGCAGGTATTTTTTAACCTTATTTCAGATATTAATTATTTTTCAACAAATGACCTTTCAAAATTTAAATTATCTGTTTACTACGCATTGTGGCTACGAATATCGAAGCAAGAATTGTAATTAAAAGAAAAATCTCCATAGTAACATATTCGAAGTTGATAGTTCATAGAATCTGAGACAGCAGTTTATCATTTTCAAATAAAAATTTCCTCGATAATATGATAAGGCGACATTGGCTTACATGCAGACAAAATTAAAATTACTTTTGAGATGTGGGCTTCAGCAAAATATATAATCGAAAGGGTGATATTGGAAGTAGCATTAATTTACAAGATCAAGATATATTAACATTCACAATGCAAAAATTACAATTGCTTATGAACAACTATTACGCAGGCAAACTCTAATCAAATATATTATTATTTTATTATCGTTCCGGAGAAGTAACAAATAATTTTGTTCAGGTTTTGCACACTTACTAACTAATTATTTCAAACAATTCCAGAAGGACGAACTTGACAGGACGCAAGATTTAACCTCCTGTCTACAGGTATTTAGCTAGAGATACATCAATAAGAGCTAAAACTACGCCAAATAATCATTATACGTTGTAAGGAAATCAGATAATTGATTATTCTACACGAATGAATGTAAAAGCTGCAGTAGAGGAAATCATCTTTTCCCAGAATTGTTTTTTACTCAGAGTATGTTGTGAACCAATTAAATTTATACAGGATAGCAGTACAAATTGTGTTATTTTGTTTGATATATGACTACTTACTCTAGGCTCCACACTCAATTTTATTCAAAATTAGAGTAACACTGTATTTTTCCAGCAGTTGTTACTAACCTCGATCTCTCTTTAACCTATTGCACACAAGATGAGATTAGGTAAAGCAAGAATTGAAGATTACTGCGATATAATTAAAATGAAATTTTTGTGCATTGTTCTACGCGTCACAAATATTATTAAATAAGCGAGACAACATGGATGCATGGGGGAATAGGATGATAGCTTATAAAGCTGTATAATGTGGATATCTTAACAATACTTTAGGATGTATAATAAATATGAAAATATTTGTCTTGAATGAGGAAATCACATTTTCCACAAATTGATGTTTACCCTGAGTATGGTGTGAACCATGAAGATGGAAATAGAAATCAAGTCTCAAAATTTGGAAAGATGTTCGTAAAAAGTGTAGTTTACGAAAAATTTCAGATAAAATAATTATGGACAGCTTAAGAATGTTGGTACAACTTAGAAGCCACCAACCAGTGGTTAAAATAATCTTAAAACCTGCAAATGTAAAGGAATTAATATTTTACCGACCTAGGAGTTCTTTCAATTATCCCACAACAGTAAGTGGCGTATTTAAATTTAATGATGGGAGTACTATATAAAGAATATCATCATTCAAAGATAATCTCAAACTGAATTAAAACGGCATATTTATAAAATTGTTCAACAAAATCAAAGCATGAAAAATACAAATTGTAATGCATGTGAAATGTACATCATACTTGAAATTACGTTTGAAGTTTAATATTTTTCTTAAATGATTAAATTTAGATTACCATTTGAGCTATATAGAATAAAAATTGTTCGGAAAGATTAGAATAGGATCAATGTTGCTCTAAAAATTACATACAGTGGACATTAACTACGTAGAAGTATTTAATGAAAAGACTAGGTGTAATGCAATTCAATATTTCAGACAGCCATGACAAATAGAGGGTTAATTTATCGTTTATGGATCTCAGGGAGAATGAGAAGAGAATAATTATCATAGAACTGAAATCAGACGTTCCTAAGGAGTACATATATAAGAATGGTATTATTACGAAGGCAGTTAAGATCACTTAATTTCTCGTAGAAAAGATATAACTAAGTTTGAGTTGGATGTTAACAAATTGGTGTTTAAATATAGAGAGGATAAATAAAAGACGAATTATGAATTGAAAATATTGAGATGAAATTTGTTATCAAATAATGTAATATGCATTAAAACATAGAGATTAAAATGATAAAATGTATGTAAATTAGAGAAATGAAAGTTTGTGATAGATCAAATTTCCTGTATATAGCCAATGAACTAGGAGATTTCGATTTTACATTGTAGAAAAAGGGAAATGAAATATTATCATTTATGAATGCAAAACTAAAACGAATATGTCAGATATTAGAAACCGATATTTGTAGGACAGATAATTTTTCAGGAATCTTCATGAATTTCTGTAAAATCACCCTTTTTAGATTAAAATAGGAATTATAGAATAAACGATTTTAAGATTTCTTGAAATAAATGTGTATGCCTGAATTACCATTGATCTTAAAATGTTATTTGTTTATATTTACGTAAATATAAACAAATACGATCAAGACAGGTATTTTATTAAACTTATTTTAGATATTAATTGCATTTTTCAACAAATGACCGTTCAAAATGTAAATAATCTGTTTACTACGAAACGTGTCTATGAATTTCGAAGCAACAATTGTAATTAAAACAAAACTCCATAGGAACAAATTCCAAGATAATAGCTCATAGAATCTGAGACAGCAGCTTATTATTTTCAAATAAAATTTAATTCTATATTGGAAGTAGCATTAATTTACAAGATCAAGATATCTTAACATTCACAATGAAAAAAATACAATTGCTTATTAACAACTGTTACGCAAGCAAATTCAAATCAAATATATAATTTTTGCATTATCGTTGCGGAGAAGTAACAAATAATTGTGTTCAGGTTATGCACACCTACTAACCAAATAGTTGAAATAAGTCCAAAAGTATGAACTTGACAGGAAAAAAGATTTTACCTCCTGTCTACAGGTATTTAGTTAGAGATATATCAATAAGATCTAGATACGCTAATTAATCACTGTACTTTGAAGAAAAATCGGACTATTGATTATTATACACGAATAAATGTACAAGCAGCAGTAGAGGAAATCACATTTCCAAAAATTGTTTTTTACCTTGAGTATGGTGGGAACAAATTAAATTTATACAGGATAGCAGTATAAATTATTGTGTTATTTTGGTTGGTAAACGACTGGTTACTGTAGGTCCCATATTCATTTTTTTTAAATTAGAGTGATACTGTATTTTGCCAACAGCTTTTACTAACCTCTATCTCTTTTTGACATATTGCACACGAGAAGAGATTAGGTAAAGCGGGAATTGAAGATTACTGAAACATAATAAAAATGGAAATTTTGTTCATTCTTATACACGTCGAAAAACATTATTAAATGAGCGAGACATCACGGATGGGTGTAAATGTCAATCTATACGGTTTGCTTATATACGTTCCAAAGATGTCGATTGAATTAGAGTACAAATATGTGGTATAGGTTTTAATTGTGGGAACATGTGGTAATTTTTATGGTTTGATGGGAGAATAGGACGATAGCTAATAAAATTGTACAATGTGGAGACCTTAACAATACTTTAGGAAGTATAATAAATATGAAGAGATTTGTCTTGAATGAAGAAATCACATTTTCAATAAATTGTTTTTTACCCAGAGTATGTAGTGAACCATGAAGATGGAAATATAAATCAAGTCCCATGGGTTCCTCGTGCGTACCATATTTCTTGGCTAGAAACCCTTAGCAATATGGTATCGAATTGAGCTCTGTGATAATCTTGTTGCAGATGTCTAGTAAAATCAACGTAACTTTCTTTTCTTCGTAGGGAAAAGTTGGCTGCAAGGTTTGGTTTGTTTAAGACGTGATACAGTGAAATCAGCAAGGAAGCTGTATTGCTGATGTTGCCTTGCCCGAATGCTAACTTGGCCATAATGGTGTTCTGGCGAGGTTTAGTTTGCCTCATTTCTGTGAGTTTTCCTGATAAACTTTACTCATAGTAGATAGGTATTCCTTCTCTCTGCATTACTCTCTCTCTTACTCTCGTAAATTTCACTAATAATTTGTCTAAAATATTATTTTTGCTTTTTTTATATAGTATTTTCACTCATTATGGTTTAATGGCAGTGAAACATTAGTCACTTTCGACTTTTGTATGGCTAGTCATGAAGATGATGATGATTGAATAGAAGATTTAAGATATAGGAACAAAGAGCTGAAGAATTAGAAAACAATATATTGGACAAAAGTTATCCCACAATCTCATTTAAAATTGCAAACCATAAATTATGGAGATTTAATGGAAAGGTGAACCAGGCAAAACAGGTAAAATATTTAAAAAATACAAATAAAGATAAACAGAGAATTCAGGTTCTACCAGGGTCCGGATTGAGTATAAAAATTAGGATATTAACAAGGAAATACAAAATAAGAACATTATTAAGAGAGTCATTTAGTATAAGGTATAAGCTATTGCATCAGAAAGAAAAAATAGAACAGCTAGACATCTCAGGGTTTAATTTTAATACCTCGTAAAGATTGCAATCTCTTGCATATATGTGATTCTATGCGACGAATAACGATTCGTGAAGGGGAGCATAAAATGGCATGCAAATACGGACATACTCGTAGGTCAGGTCTAGTTAGGCATTCAATGGAGATAGGTCATCAGATAAACTGAAATGACTGCAAAGGGATTGCATTACGTAACCTAAATACAATAGCCGAGTTGATAAGGTAATCAATCAAAATAAAATCGGGAATGAACGCCATGAATGTGACATCTGTGGAAAATTCATTAGGCCTCATATTAATTGAGACCTTCGCTAATGGCAGTAAATGTGAATTGGATGAGTCAGAGTTATTAATAAATCCGACTAATTGACAATCACTTGGAATTTGAGATAGTAAACAGAACTATTAAGATTTAATTTGAAAGGTGCAACTCAGCAGATAAGCTTTATTTATAGTTAATAGTCTCTGCTAGAGTACCATACATATTTACGAAAATATTGATTTAGATATATATATAAATTATATGAACCGTACACTTATATGTACCACCGACAACCACTAATAATTTTATTTCGCGATGCACACATTAAGAACGCCAATTCAGCAGATAAGGCTTTTAATTATTTATAGAAAATATAATCCCCTTATAAGAAAATAGCCTTTTAAGCATTGATTACATTTCACAATGATGATCGAGTGTAATTTTCGTTTAAAGTTATATTATTATTATAAACGAAATAGACCGTTCTAGTAAAATGACCTTGTGTAGAATCATGAGCAGTATTAATAATCTAACATTACAAACAGTAAAAAACTATAAAGTAGAACAAATTACTAACCATTATTCGTGCGACAAACAAGACTGCTAAACTGCAAATTATGTTCTATACATATAAGAATATAATTACAATGAATATAGTCAAGCTGCATCATCCGCCACTTAAATCGACATAATCTAGGTCAAATTTCAATCAAACTCGTGGGTGAAATCTTGATCTGATATCTTTAAGTACGTCGGTCCGTCATCATCATCATCATCATCATGCCCAACCATACAAAAGTCAAAAGTGACTAATGTTTCACTGCCATATACTTATCATAGTTATATGTGGACTGTAAAAGAACACTAGGTCCGTGGTTGATCATCGTATGAGGTTCGCTACATTTTGGCTTTAATGTCGATTGAAAAGCGTGTACGCGTTCCAACGATTGCTTAAATCTGTTTAGAGCTTTCGAAATATATTCTGGTGGGTGGTGCTCTCCAGTTGGTTGCGCACGCAGACAATTTTAAACACGTTGAAGCTGTTGTAAAACTTTCGCCGCTGGTATTTCATCAGTAACTTCAAAATCTACCAGAAGTTGCGTACTGATGTTTTTAGACTATTGCGATACCATAATTTTATGATGAATAATACTAGTGTGCGTGCAGTGAGCCAGGCGGATTGTTCGGTAGACGCACATTGCGTGCCTTTAACTCGAAGTACCCGCTGCACAAGATTGTTACAATTAGGATTTTATGCTGTATTTATTTTCATATCCACCCCAGGTATTTCATGTTTTGAAATATATGTTTAATAACTTTGGACTTTGCTCAGTGACTATTATGTGAGATACTCAAAGCTTGCCACTAAATGTAGCAAGAGCGCATAGGTAATGATCTTCGTGTCTTTAGCTATTACACCAAGCCAGCATGGTTGTCATCAAGACGAGGTTAAACTACACCATATAAACACTATATATATTGGTCAAGAAATTTGGAAAAGATGACAATAAATTCCCCTACTCGAATGAATGTGCAAATAGCGGGTAGAGTTCACTTCAATTAAAGTCTTCGAAATTGAGACTAAATTTCCACATCCTTAAATAAAATGTACGCGAAAAGAAGAGTGTCAACCGTATGGATTTCAAGACTGAATTTTTATAATAAATGTACAGATGTGAAATCAGTACATTGAACCAATACGATGGATTTCAGGATATACAACTACACACAACAATATTCCTTCAAGCTTTGCTGCTTCAAAAAATTGAATTCAAATTTATTTGTGATAGTAAATGAATACAAACTTGCCCACTACATGTGATCTTGAATCCCCATATTCTAGATTGAGTCAAAATAGACTGACGCGCTCCACAATCTTTTGACGGTGCATTATTATCTTCATGCACAGCCATACAAAGGCCACAAGTGACCAATTTTTCACTGCCATTTAAAGATTCGTTCAATATCGACTGAAAAAGAACGCCAGATTGCCCATTCCTAGTGAGGATGGTTTGTATTCTGAGTTTACCTTCTCTTAGATAGTCTGCAAACCAATACTGATGAGCAGTATGCGGCCAAATACCAGTGGTCAAAATGTCCTACATCAGCCGAATATTGCCCTTTGCATCTGGCTTGCTTCGCTCATTCCTTCAAACACTTAACAAAGAAAGTTACTGCGCAGTTAGTCCAAATTCGAAGCTTTACATGTAACGGGGTAATGAGTGTCCCTTTTGGATACGACATGGCTTATGCTACCATTTACGGACTGACTAGCATAGCAATGCAAGTTATTTTTCGCGTCTCTTATATAGTGGTGGCGGTATAAAACGAGATCGTAAAAGTTGGCTTTTAGTAAGTTGCTTTTAGTAATGGAACGCATAAGATTATTTAAGAGATGTGCGCAAAATATTTATTAACACCATTGACTTAATTTAAACTTAATTTAATTTCATTAATAAAAATAACACATTTACAAATCGTTGTCTTAATCATAAATATTCCAAAGATAATATTTCACGTGTGAAGAAATGAGTTATCTAACCTTTTTATTTTGTTGGCCTGTCGTACGATCCATTTTTTAATAAGCTGCTTGGAAGTGTGCGCAGGACGGTCAAAGAAATAAATGTGTATGCCTGAATTATCATTGATCTTAAAATTTTATTTGTTTATATTTACGAAAATCTAAACAAATACAACCAAGTCAGGAATTTTTTAACTTTATTTCAGATATTATTTATTTTTCTGTAAATGACCGTTCAAAATGTAAATTATCTGTTTACTACGCGTTGGGTCTACGAATATCGAAGCAACAATTGTAATTAAAATAAAAATCTCCATAGTAACAAATACGAAGTTGATAGCTCATAGAATTTGAGACAGATGCCTATCGTTTTTAAATAACAATTTCGAGATATGGGCTTCCGCAAAATATGTCATCGAAAGGTGATTTTGGAAGTAGTATTAATTTACAAGATCAATATATCTTATAAGTCACAATGTAAAAAATTACACATGATTATGAATAATTGTTACGCAAGCAAATTTTAATCAAATATATTGTTCTTATATTATCGTTGCGGAGAAGTGACAAATAATTTTGTTCAGGTTTTACACACCTACCTAATTATTTCAATTAATTCTAGAAGGATGAACTTGATAGGATGAAAGATTTAACCTCCAGTCTACAAGTATTTAGCTAGAGATACATCAATAAGAGCTAAACTACGCCAACTAATCACTGTACTATGTAACAAAATTGGATAATATATTATTCTGCACGAACGAATGTACAAGAAGCATTAGAGGGAATCACATTCTCCAAAATTTGTTTTTTACCCTGAGTATGGTGTGAACCAATTATATTTAAAAAGGAGAGCAATATAAATTATTGTTATTTTGGTTGATATAAGACTAGTTATATTAGGCTGCATTTTCAATTTTTTTTCAAAATTAGGATAATACTGTATTTTTACAACAGTTTTTACTATCATCAATCTCTCTTTAAACTATTGCACACAGGATAACATTAGGTAATACGGGAATGAAAGATTACTTCAATGTAATGAAAATGAAAATTTTGTGCATTCTTCTACGCGACACAAACATTATGAAATAAGCGAGACATCACGGATGGGTGTGTATGTGAATCAAAACGGTGTGCTTATATAAGATCCATCGATATCGTATGGATTAGATTGCATATATGTGGTATAGATTTTAGGTGAGGGGGCATGTGGGCATTTTCGTGGTTTCATGTGAGAATAGGTGGATAGCTAATGAACTGTAAAAGGTGGAGACCTTAACAATACATTAGGAAGTATAATAAATATGATGAGATTTGTCTAGAATGAGGAAATCACATTTTTTTAAATTTTTGTTTACCCTGAGTATGGTGTGAACCATGAAGTCCCAAAAATTCTGGAAACAAATCGTAAGAAGTGTAGTTTACGAAAAATTTCAGATAAAATAATTGTGGGCGGAATTAGAGTGTTGGTAGAAGTTAGAAGCGATCAACCAGTGGTTAACACAATCTGTGAAACTTAAAATGTAAAGGAAATAATATTTAACTGACAGGAGATCTTTCGATAATCCCACAACAGCAAGTGCCATATGAAAATTTATTGATGGGAGCACTGCACAAATAATATCATCATATAAAGATAATCTCAAACTGAATTACATCGGCATATTTATTAAATTGTTCAACAAAATCAAAGCATGAAAGATACAATTTGTAATGCAAGAGAAATGTACTTCATTCTTGAAATTATGTATAAAGTTTAATTTTTGTTCTTAAATTATACAGATTTAGATTACCATTTCAGCTATATAGAATAAAAGTTGTTCTGAAAGAGTAGAATAAGATCTGTGTTGCTCTCGAAACTACATACAATGGACTTTAACTGCATAGAAGTATTCAATGACAAGACTAGGTGTAATGTGATTCAATATGTCAGACAGACATAACAAGAAACTATCAAACAGAGCATAAATTTATCGTCCTTAGATCTCAAGCACAATGAGAAATGAATAAATATCATAGAACTGAAATCAGCCGCTCCTAAGGAATACAAACCTAAGAATGGTAATATTACGAAGGCAGTTTAGATCACATAATTACTCGCAGATAAAAATATAACTAAGTTTGAGTTGAATATTACCTAAATGGTGTTTAAATGTAGAGAGGATAAATATAAGACGAATTATGAACTGATAAAATGCAGATAAAATTTGTTACCAAATAATGTAATATGCCTTAAAGCAGAAAATGTTGGGACAAAAATTTTAATGATTCATAGAGCTTAAAATGATGAAATGTATGTAAATTATAGAAATGCAAGTTTATAATAGAACAAATTTTGCTGTATCTTGCCAAACAACTAGGAGATTCCGATTTTACTTTGTAGAAAAATCGATATGAAATATTTTTATTTATGAATGCAAAATTAAAATGAATGTGTCAGGTATTACAAAACGATAAATGTATGAAAGATAATTTTCGGATATCTTCATGCATTTCTGCACAAATCCCCTTTTTTAATTAAAATGGGAAATAAAGCATATACATTTATAAGAAGACTTAAAATAAAAGATTTAAAATATAGGAACAAAGAACTGAAGAATTAAAAAAAATATTTTCTGGACGAAAGTAATCTGACAATCTTTTTTAAAATTTTAAATGATAAATTATGGAGAATTATTGGAAGGATAATCAAGGCAAAACAGGTAAAAGATAAAGATTATACAAATAAAGATAAACAGAGAATTCAGGTTCTAACTATGTTCTTAATTTTAGTTGACAGAGAAATTTAATATCCAAGTTTTCATTGTGTTAGAACTTAATCATTTCAGTTTGTTCAAAGGCAATTACCTTTGATAATATTTAAAATTTAATGTCAGTTTTTATTTTGAAATATTAAAAGTGTTATTTGCCAGCGAATTAGTCCATTATTTTGCGCTTATAACTTTCGTTTGAATATTAAATGCACGTTGTCAGAAAAGTAAAGAAACAGATTGGTTTCGAGAAAACTAATCAGTCGCCCATAACCATATTTGTGTTACCGAGAGGTAATTCTTCATAATTGATGTGTAAATCATTGTATATGGGGACACAACCAGACATTGCTCCAGAACATGTCCAGAACGTACCATAAATGAAATTACACATTGATTCACAGAACAATGTTCAGGCCTAAAAACAGAAAAGAATATAGGAAGTATGGCCGACGCGTAACTAACTGTTGTTCCAGGTTCACTTTCGCGGGTAGAATTCGTGGTAGATTCATGTGCTGCAATTCCATTAGTGACGCCCAATTTTCGAAATTTGTGCAGCACCGATGCAGACTTAAAGGCTGCCACCGGACAGTCCATGTAAACAAATGGCTGAATCGAGTATAACCGTGGACGTTTATCGTCACGGACATGCCAAATTTCATACATGGCCTGGATTTTACTGATATGTATTGACTGATAATTGATAAAGCCGAAGTTATCTTTCTGGACACAATCACGAATTTAAGTAGTCGTACCTTTCCTAATGTCTTTGATTTGAAATGGTAATTAATTACCCTTAAGACAAAGAAGAGACTATCAGAAAGATTCCTACACCGACAAATACTAAAGAATTGCGGCGCTTTATCTGACGAGATACTATCGAAGATGTTAATAAATACCGGCCATTTGTCAAGTCTTTTGTCATACCTACTGAGATTTCGACAGTTTCGAGCTGACCAAATCGCTGTAGATTTATCTATTTTAACTTAGTCACTCTCCGTAAGGTTATTGGATTTCGTTAATGCATGACTATAATTGATCTAAAAACATGCTGGTTTGATGTAATACTACTTTTTGTAAAAGACACGGAGATCATTTACTATGCGTTCGTGCAACATTAAGTGGCACGCTATGTCAGTCTAGCGAACAATCCGACTAGCTCACTGGACTCACACTAGTTTTATTCGTCATGAAATCAGGGTATCGCATTAATCTAAATACATCAGTTGCATAGGTCACTTTTGGTTATAGTACGAATTTTCCGGTAGATTTTGAAGTTACAGATTAAAAACCAGCGGCTAAAGTTCTACAACAGCTACAACGTGTTTCAAATTGTCTACGTGCGCAACCAACGAGAGAGCATCACCCATCAGAATATATTTCGAAAGCTCTAGACAGATATAAGCAATTCATTGAAAGAATAGATGCTTTTTGTCGACATTAAAGCCAAAGTATACCGAACCTAATACGATGATCAACAACGTTCCCACGTTCCTTGTGAAGACATCAGTTTATGATTTCTCCCAAGAGTTCAACTGAAATTTGACCTATAATATGCCGATTTTGGCGGCGGATGATGCAGATTGGCTATATTCATTGTAATTATATTTTTATATGTATAGAACATAATTTGCAGTTTAGCAGTCTTGTTTGTCGCACGAATAATGGTTAGCTTTTTGTTCTACTTTACAGTTTATTACTGTTTGTAATGTTAGATTATTAATACTGCTCATGATCGCACACTAGGTCATTTTGTAACACGCGCCTCTGCGTTACAACCCAATGAAATTCAATTTTGACAAATATAGCTCTCTTTAAGGTCAAATAATCTAATTCTCCATTTACGCAATATTTCACTTACCTGTGATTTTGCAACAATCTCTGTTAGTCTTAATCTGTTTTAATTGTGATTTATTGAACTGCAAATTTAAGTTTAATTATTAGGGTTTTATTTAATAACAATACACACCCGCGCGCAATACGCAGGTAACACGAAGTTGATTTATGTGACTTGACGCTCAAACCCAGGATTTACTTGTTCTGTATGCCTTAACTATTTTAAATAACTACTAACAGTTTAATTAAGACTCTCCTGATTCATATTTTAGGTATTTCTTAATTATTTATCCGAAACCCTATAGTTCAGTGGATTTATGTGATTTAACACTCAAAATCTAGCATACAGAGAACTAATTATTTGTGGTGCTTATTTTGATTACTTTTACACGATTTGTTTCTTTGCTTAATACTAATTTGATTAATGAAACTATATTTTAATGCTGTGGCCTTCTCAGATCACCCTTCTGGAAAGGGCCATGGAATAAGCATAAACGCGGATCGTAATAACAGGTACTAAATATTATGAAGATAATTTCGCACTTAATAGACAACTAGCTCGCAGAACCTCTTGCATTAGCTACTAAACCTCCTACATAAACGGTGCCCCGTTTCGTCGAACTCACAGCCAACAAAGAATTAATTAGCATCTAGCTATTGAGAATATCAAACACTTTGTGTTTTTGCCACGCAAGAGTGAATCCGATAAAGCATGGAGAACACACAAGAAAGTAAATCCTGAGCCACAAATCACAGCGAATCACCTTCTCGAGTCACAATTCCCGAACACAGCCACACGATGACGGGTGCGGACGACGTAACACTGCCATCTATACTCGACAGCACACACACTTAAGATGACGTCCAGCCCAGGAAATGCATGAAGCCCGGTGGCGAGCCCAGCAACAAGCCGCACCACTACATGGACCCAAAAGAAGATAGGCCAATTTGATCCAGACCACCTTGACGAGTGGGTCGACAATGTTACTTTATTGGCCACGGTGTCCAATATAACAGATGAGGGCTCAAATTTTTTGAGGCCTTCGTAGACAATCCAAATGTTTTCCAGGAGCGGACTTAAAGATATCCTCCATCAATACACTGAGGGAAAATGTCCTCAGCCATGGCAGAGCCTGCAACGCTCTTCAAGCAGCGCCTGACAACAAATCGGGAAGACAGGCTTACAGAATTGATGAGCCACATGTCCCTAGGTAGCCGCACGCCTTCCGAGTTATACAAGGAGATGGAGCAAAAAGCCTCTGAATTCAATAAGCCAATGGAAATCTTGATGCGACTATTCATTCAGAAGCTTCATCCGGCACTCAAAGAGATGGCCACGTTCCTGCGCTAATCCCTTGAAGTGCAATACGACGTACTGTAGGCACGTCTAGACTAGTGGAAGATGGAACACCACTACAGGCCACCTACCTCAGAGCAAGGTTACATCACCTCACGACTGTCCGAGTCTCAATCCACATCATCATCAGCCCGAACTAATATCACCAATGAGCGCCTCATCAGCCTGCTCAAGAGCCTCACCATCAGGCCAGATTCGGCCTCATTCGATGTCGTCCACTATAGATGCATCCAGAGTAACATACTGGTTCTGTGTAATACCACTTTCTGTTAAAGACACGGAGATCATTAACTATGCGTTCTTGCAACATTTGGGGACAAACTTTGAGTATCACACGTAAAAGTCACTGAGAAAAGTCCAAAGTTATGAAAAATGTATTTCAAAAAATGAAATTCGGGGGTGGATATGCAAAATACAGCCTTCAATCCTAATTGTAACAATCTTGTGCGGCGGTTACTTTGAGTTAAAGGCACGTTATGTGCGTCTAGCGAACAATCCGCCTGGCTCACTGCACTCACACTGGTATTATTCGTCATAAAATCAGTATATCGCAATAGTCTAAAAACATCAGTTGCATAGATCACTTTGGTTACAGTACGCAACTTCCGGTAGATTTTGAAGTTACTGATGAAATACCAGTGGCGGAAGTTCTACAACAGCTACAATGTGTTTCAAATTGTCTACGTGCGCAACCAATGAGAGAGCACCACCCATCAGAATATATTTCGAAAGCTCTAGACAGATATAAGCAATCCTTTGAACGGATAGACGGCTTTTTTCGACATTAAAGCCAAAGTATACCGAACCTCATCCGCTGATCAACCACGGTCCGACGTTCCTTGTAAAAGCAAAAGATTAATATTTCTTCCACGGGTTCGATTGAAATTTGACCTATATTATGCCGATTTTGGCAGCGGATGATGCAAATTGGCTATATTCATTGTAATTATATTCTTATATGTATAGAACATAATTTGCCGTTTAGCAGTCTTGTTTGTCGCACGAATAATGGTTAGTTATTTGTTCTTCTTTACAGTTTATTACTGTTTGTTATGTTAGATTATTAATACTGCTCATGATCGCACACTAGGTCATTTTATTAGAACGGTCTATTTCGTTTATTCAAATAACTTTAAACGGATATTACAGTCGATCATCATTGTGAAATGTTATCAATACTCAAAAGGTTATTTAAAATATAGGGACAACGAACTAGAAAATTTGAAAAAATATTCTGGACGAAAGTTATTCGATAATCTTATTTAAAATTGTAAATGATAAATTATGGAGATTTATTGGAAGGATAAACCAGGCAAACCAAGTAAATGATAAAGAATATACAAATAAAGATAAACGGAGAATTCAAGTTCTATCAGAGTCCGGATTGAGTATAAAAATTAAAAATTTACAACGAAATACCAAATAAGAACATTATTACGAAAGTCATTTACTATGGGCAATAAGCTACTGATTCAGAAAGAAAAAGTAGAACATCTAGACATCTCAAGGTTTTATACTAATACCTCGTAAAGTTTGCAAACTCATGTATATATGTTAAAATATGCGAAAAATAAAGTTACTGAGAGAGTAGCATTAAACTGCATGCAAATATGGACATAGTCGTAGGTCAGGTCTAGCCAGGCATGTAATGGAGATAGGCTGCAAAGGAGTTGCATTATATAACCTAAATACAATCGCCGGGTTGATAAGGGAATCATTTGAAATAAATCGGGAATGTACTTCAATAATGTGTCGTCTATGCAAAAATCATTATCCCCCATATTTAATGAGGCTTTCGCTAATGGCAGAAGATATGAATTAGGTGAGTTAGAGCTATTAATGTATCCGACTAATAGACAATGACTGGTAATTTTAGATAGTAAACGGAACTATTAAGATTGAATTAGAAAGGTGCAATTCAGAAGATATGCTTTAATTATAGTGAATAGTCTCTACTAGGTTACCATACATAGTTAATTTTATGTTGATTTAGATATATATAAATTATATGATTCGTACACGAATTCATATGTACCGCTGACAACTACTCATAATTTTATTTCGCGATGCTTACATTAAAAAGACCAATTCACATGGCAACGCTATCAATTATTTAAAGAAAATATAATCCTCTTATATCTCATATTTCACAATGATGATCAACTGTTATTACTGTTTACAATAATTTGAATAAACAAAATAGACCGTTCTAGTCAAATTGTAGGAGGTTTTGTAGCTAATGTAAGAGGTTCGGCAAGCTAGTTGTCTATTTAGTGTGAAATTATCTTCCTAGATAATATCTGGTAGCTGTTATTACGATCAGCGTTCATACTTATTCCATGGCCCTTTCCTTAAGGATGATGAGAGAAGGCCACAGCATTAAATCATAGTTTTATTAATCAAAATTTTATTCAAAAAAGAAAAAATCATGTAAAAGTTATCACAATAAGCACCGCAAATAATTAGTTCTCTGTATGCTAGGTTTTGAGTGTTAAATCACATAAATCCACTGAACTGTAGGGTTTCGGATAAATAATTGAGAAATACCTAAAATATGAATCAGGAGAGTCTTAATTAAATTGTTAGTAGTTATTTAAAATAGTTAAGGCATACACAACAAGTAAATCCTGGGTTTGAGCGTCAAATCAAATAAATTAACTGCGTCTTATCTGCGTATTGCAAGCGGGTGTGTACTGTTATTAAATAAAACCCTATTAATTACAATTAAATTTCCAGTTCAAGAAATCACAATTAAAACAGCTTAAGACTAACAGAGATTGTTGCAAAATCACAGTTAAGAGAAATATTGTGTAAAACCAGAATTAGATTATTTGACCTTAAGGAGAACTATATTTGTCAAAATTTAATTTTTTTGGGTTGTAAGGCGGAGGCGCGTATTACAAAATAACCTAGTGTACGATAATGAGCATTATTAATAATCTAACATTACGAACAGTAATAAACTGTAAAGTAGAACAATTAACTAACCATTATTCGTGCGACAAACAAGACTGCTAAACTGCAAATTATGTTCTATACATATAAGAATATAATTACAATGAATATAGGCAAGCTGCATCATCCGCCGCTTAAATCGACATAATCTAGGTCAAATTTCGATCGAATTCGTGGGAGGAATCTTAATCTTTTTCTTTTACAAGGAACATCGGACCGTTGGTGATCATCGGATGAGGTTTGGTATACTTTGGCTTTAATGTCAACTGAAAAGCGTCGATTCGGACAATGGATTGCTTATATCTATCTAGAGCTTTCGAAATATATTCTGGTGGGTGGTGCTCTCCCGTTCGTTCGCACGCAGACAATTTGAAACATGTTGTAGCTGTTGCAGAACTTCCTCCGCTGGTATTTCATCAGTAACTTCAAAATCTACCGGAATTTGCGTACTGTAACCAAAAGCGACCTATGCAACTGATGTTTTCAGACTATTGCGATATCCTGATTTCATGACGAATAATATTAGTGTGAGTGCAGTGAGCCAGGCGGATTGTTCGCTAGACGCAAATAGCGTGCTTTTAGCTCAAAGTACCCACTGCACATGATTGTTACAATGAGGATTGAATGCTGTATTTTGCATATCCATCCCCGAATTTCATTTTTTTATATATATGTTTCATTAATTTGAACTTTGGTCAATGACTATTACGTGTGATACTCAAAGCTTGCCACTAATTGTTGCAAGAACGCATAGGTAATGACCTCCGTGTCTTTAACAAAAAGTAGTATTACATCAAACCAGCATGTTTGTAGATCAATTATAGTCATGCATTAACGAAATCCAATAACCTTACGGAGAGTGACTAAGTTAAATAGATAAATCTACAGCGATTTGGTCAGCTCGAAACTGTCGAAATCTCAGTAGGTATGACAAAAGACTTGACAAATGGCCGGTATTTGTTAACATCTTTGATAGTATCTTGTCAGATAAAGCGTCGCAATTCTTTAGTATTTGTCGGTGTATGAATCTTTCTGATAGTCTCTTCTTTGTCTTAAGGGTAATTAATTACCATTTCAAATCAAAGACATTAGGAAAGGTACGACTACTTAAATTCGTGATTGTGTCCAGAAAAATAACTTCGGCTTTATTAATTATCAGTCAATACATATCAGTAAAATCCAGGCCATGTATGAAATTTGGCATGTCAGTGACGATAAACGTCCACGGTTATACTCGATTCAGCCATTTGTTTACATGGACTGTCCGGTGGCAGCCTTTAAGTCTGCATCGGTGCTGCACAAATTTCGAAAATCGGGCGTCATTAATGGCATTGCTCTAATTTTGAATAAAATTGAATATGGAGCCTACAGTAAATTGTCGTATATCAGACAAAATAACACAATTTATACTGCTATCCTGTATAAATTTAATTAGTTGACAACATGCTCAGGGTAAAAAACAATTTTGGGAAAAGATTATTTTTTCTACTGCTGCTTGTACATTCATTCGTGTAGAATAATCAATTGTCCGATTTTTCAATATTTCAAAATAAAAACTATGACATTAAATTTTATATATTATCAAAAGGTAAATTGCCTTTGAACAATCTAAAAGGATTTATATCTAACACAATGAAAACTCGGATATTAAATTTCTCTTTCAAACAAAATTAAGTAGATAGTCAGAACCTGAATTCTCTGTTTATCTTTATTTGTATATTCTTTATCTTTTACCTGTTTTGCCTTGTTTATCTTTCCAATAATTCTCCATAATTTATCGTTTACAATTTTAAATAAGAGTGTCGGATTACTTTCGTCCAGAATATTTTTTCAAATTCTTCAGTTCTTTTTCCCTATATTTAAATCTACTATTTTATAACATCTTATAATCGTATATTCTATAACTCCTATTTTAATCTAAAAAAGGTGATTTGTGCAGAAATTTATGAAGATACCTGAAATATTATCTTTCCTACAAATATCGGTTTCTAATATTTGACATATTCGTTTTAATTTTGCGTTCATAAATGATAATATTTCACCTCCCTTTTTCGACAATGTAAAATCGAAATCTCCTTGTTGATTGGCTATATAGAGGAATTTTGTTCTATTATAAACTTTCGTTTCGATAATTCACATAAATTTCATCATTTTAATCTCTATGTTTCAATAAAATTTTTGCCCCAACTTTTTCTGCTTTAAGGCATAATACATTATTTGATACCAAACTTCATCTCAAACTTTATATTTTTATTTTATTTCTATTTATCCTTTCTATGTGTAAACACCACTTTGGTAACATACAACTCTAACTTAGTTATATTGTACGAGGCTTTGTAGTTAATATGAGAGATTCTGCGGGCTAGTTGTCTATTTAGTGCGACATTGCATCCCTAACTATAATCTGGTATCTGTTATTACGAACCGCGTTCATGATTAACCCCTGGCCCGTTCTCGAAGGGTGATGTAAGAAAGCTCAGATAATTATCAATGCTTTATTGAATGTAATGTTGCAAAGCAAAGATAGGAATCGTATAAAAGTAGTCACAATAAGCACAAAATATTAATCCAAATTTTGCGTTGTCCCAGTGATTCACTGTTTGCTAGGTTTTGAGTGTTAAATCATATAAATGCACTAAACTACAGGGTTTCGGATAAATAATTAAGAAATACAAAAAATATGAATCCATAAAGTCTTAATTGCACTGTTAGAAGTAATGTAGGAATTTTTAAAGGAAATTTTATGGCTCTGTTGTAACGAGTGAGCACTGATGTTGGCTCTGTCGACCCTGCCTCTAGTTACTCTATATCTCGCGGCGGCGTGACGGTGTTAGTTGGCTCTGTTCCTGGTGAGATATTGGGCGTCAGCTCGTGGTCATTAAAACTGTCTGGAGGTGGTATAATCGTCTTTTTGCCGCCTGATTGGTCAACATCGTGAAACAGCGGGTCATTTGGATCAGCGTCGGCCTGGGACAATCTGTGTTTGGAGACAGATCCTGCTTTACCGTTGATCTCCAAAATTATGTAATAATGACGTCAATCTAACACACGATAAAAGCTGCGCTTCGGTTTGTCTAGAATCCTGTTATTTATGTCGTTGTTGATGAAGAACCATTTGCAGCTACTAAAATCTTTGCGTCTATATATTGGACTATATTGCTGACGTCTAGGACAGATCGGCCGATTATGAGCGTTATACTGTAGGTAACTGCGAAGTGAAAACAGAAATGCCGGATCGTTCATTGTTATCGCAGTTCCTGAGCGTGATCGGATTAGTTCGCCAGGCAGCCGTAGACATTCGCCAAATACCCTTTCAGCGGAGCTACATTTGATCGGCTCTCGAGGTTTTCTACGCATTGATAGGAGTACTTCCGGCAATTTTCTTCTTGGCTATCCTTGAGCGCTGCTTTCAGTTCCCGGTGTTGCCTTTCGACGAAACAATTTGCTCGAGGATAACGAGCCGCGGTCACGGATTTTTTGACACCATAGTATTACAATAGTGCAGCGAACTCTTCCTCGAGGAACTGTGCGCCAAGATCTGTTGTCAATTCAGCTGGAGCAACAAGCCGAGCAAACCAATTGAGCTCTAAAGCATAACTGACAGTGTCTTGCTTCTTGTCTGGTGTTGCCTCATACCATCGAGTGGTGCGCTCCCGTATTCACAGTAGATAGCATATATTGTTCACGGCAGGTAAGGTTACCAGATCATCAAGTATGTGCGTGAACCGTACTTCAGGCACTTGTATGACTTGTGGCGCCGTTTTGATGGGTCTCGTCACTTTGCATTTGGACATTCTAGACATTGTTTTGATCACTTCTTAACATCTCGCCGCATGCCAGGCCAAAAATACGTTCTGGATAAAATTTCCACTTAGGCTTCGCCAGATGGGTGGCTTATTGAATGGTAAACGTCGAAGATCTTGTGACGGAGTTTTTCAGGTATAAACGGTCGAGGGCCCACGCCAGTTATTACACACTGCAGCAGAGTCCCATCATAATCAAATGTTTTCAGGCGATTGACATCAAATTTCAAAAGTGATGTATCATCTTGCTGTGCTGCTTGCAATTCCTGAGTACTTATAGGTGAAGGAAACAGGATAGAAGCACAGAGATCTGCAGGACGGCTCAGGGAGTCTGCAACTACGTTTTCTGATCCTTTGACGTGTGCGACTTTATATTCATATTCGTGTATTCGTGTAAGTTTTGAGTTGACAGGTCGTGATTATAAATACTCTTTCTTTCCTCTGGCATCAGGAGTAGAGGAAGGTGGTCGGTGTAGATCTTTAACTTTCGACCATCCAGATGGCTGTGGAAGTGTAGGATCGACCGGTAGATTGCGAGTTTGAAACGCATCACTACGTAGAATTGACGGTTGTTTTGCCTTTTTCTTTTCCACACCTTAAATTTGAATTGCGGTTTGATCCCGGTTAGTCAATTTGCTGTAGTGCCCTTTTGATTAAAATGGAAAAACGCACCGGTATTTGTGTTTGACGGAAATATTAATATTTTGTGCGATTGGTTGTATACAATTTGACTGGCGTTTATCTCATGCCAACAAACATTTTAAAAATATTTATTTTCAATGTTTTAATATCTATAATATATGAATGATTTCAAAATTTTATTAATTAATATAAAATGTCAACATATTCTAATTCATTGCAGACGTAGCTTAAATATTGTACGTCCAACCTATTTAAATTTAAATAGACTTATCGATCAAATCGTTAGCTCTATTACAGCATCGCTGCGATTTGAGGGTGTCCTCAACGTTGATCTGGTAGAGTTCCAGTCCAAATTGGTGCCTTACCCACCTATGCATTGACCATTGATTGTATATGCACTGATTGTCTCAGCCGAGAAAGTCAATAATGAACAATTGAGTGTTGCGTAAATCACAAACTCCAGCTTTGAACCAGGCAATAAGATGGTGAAATGCGATCCTCGCAACAGCATGTACATAGCCTGCTGCATGCTCTATCGTGGAGACGTTGTAGCGAAAGACGTCACCGCAGCTATCGCTACGATCAAAACGAAACAAACCATACATTTTGTGGACAGGTACCTCACAGGATTTAAGGTTGGCATCAACAATCAGCTACCAACCGTTGTGCCTGGTACTTAATTGTCGCAAGTGCTTCGCGCCGTATGTATGTTGAACAATACTTAGGCAATTGCTGAGGCCTGGACTCGACTTGATCACAAGTTTGATCGTATGTACGCCAAACGCGCATTCGCGCATTGGTGTGTCGGTGAAGGTATGGAAGAGGGTGAATTCGCTGAGGCTCGTGAAGATTTGGCCATGCTAGAAAAGGACTATGAAGTGGCGGGCTTCGACATTGGTAATAATATCAGTGAGAATGAAGAAATAAAAGGGTATTTCAGAGCATAGGTAGAAAAATTGACCTAAACTGGCTTCTGGCTTTGTTAAGTTTTGACCCAACCTATGATTTAATGTTTTTTTATTTACCAAAACTATTAATCTTCACATTGAATTGATACCCTTGTGAATTTATTTCTGCTTGTGCTTGCTATTAAACCAAATGAAGTTATTTGTTCACTGAAAAAGAAACACACATTTCTGATAAATTTAAAATATATTTTATTATAATAAAGAACAAGATAAATTAATAAAGCGTTTAATTAATGTGTTTTCTCATTTTGTTTCTGGCACTATTTGTTTATCATTGAAAGTAGTAAATTAAGAAAGCTAAATGGTGACCACTTGTGTTTATTCATTCATTACGGGAAGATATTTCTCAGTAGAAAACCTCTTTGACTAATCATTCTATTTGCGACCACTTAATTAATGATATACGTATAGTTAATTGAACAAGCGCCAAGATCAACACTTCGAATGAGTTATGCATGTTTAAATAATAAAGACCTTTATCATTATACAAAACCAGTTGCTAAAATAGCACAACTACTGCTATTTGTACATTCTGACACGTTTATGCATTCATTTACACTTGCAAAGTACGACAGTAATATAATTAAAGCGGATTGCAAAGCCATACATATGCAAGGTATGCAACATGAAATATGTGGCTATTGTCAAAAGTAACCTCAAAAACTTCATTTTAACAATTGCTATCACCAACCCTAAAAACGATGATTAACTAATATTATAACTAATTCACGTGTTAAAAAATCTGCATTAATGTTAAGTCCGCAACGCCATTGAAACTATTCAGCAAAAAGTTCAGTACAGAACAAGTTTGGCAAGCGTACTAGTTTGAGCTGCAACTCAGACATCTTAAAGAGACTCTTGACCGTAGACTATGAATTAAGTACCCCCCGATGAGATGTGGGTTGGATGAAAACCAAGATTGAAAGTTTCAACAGAAGTAGGGTAAATTCTCATGATCAAAGATTTACTACCAAGCTTCGGGGAGGCGAATCGCGTGCGAGTGTTCTAGGGCCACGTGAGTGGTGCATTTCGAATCAAAAATATGCCGAGCTTGGAAAGAGTAAGGGCGAAGGATGCATGTTTCCACGGCTGGATGGTGCCCGAAGGAAAGGAAAAACTCTTTCGATGGCCCAATGTGAGTCGCGGGAAAGCTAGTAGAACCCCCGACAGTAACAGCCGAAAAGGGGTTGCGCATGCAAAGCTCCAAGTTAAGCACATTTGAGGCATCCTAGAATAATCGAAGTTGAGCTCAGCAGCTGCGTTGGAAGAAACATGCACTAAATCATTTCATAAATCTGTTAGATTTCGGCTGGAAGGTAATCTTGAAGAGGTTGATGTCTATAGCAAGAAAATAGTGGATAAACTTAGTGGGTTAAAATTCTTGATAGTCAGGGGTGCAGAGGTGAGCATTGTTCGATACGATGTGATGGAAATTGATATCTCCACTTTCGATTATTAACTATGGGCTGCCAAAGGAAGTCTAATTGAGGTTACATTGGAGCAGATATTGCTATTTACGAGGACTTCTCCGGTCGCTGATATAAAGGATAACATGAATTTGATGGATTTTTAATCCACTTTAACCCCTCTTTAGATCCTAAATCTAGAACCATTGGACATGTCACTGGAATAGTGACTTATGCTGAGACTGGGATCTCAGTAGTTATGTCAGTGAGACAACCCAGACCCGGCGTCGCCGATGATTTGGCTGATGCCATTGAGAAACACCTGGCTGTGGTTCTACCATTAAATGCTAAGCGGAATTGTTTGAAGACAGGCATAGAACTACAAATGGAGTTATGAAAACTACTTCCCGTTTCACCGAAGACTCAACCGTTAGCACAACATAATCAACACGTTTCAATCGAAGAGTTTAAGCGGTTAAGAGAAGAAGAAATTTGTAGGCGTTTAAGTTCCAAATTTGCAACTCCAATAGTGGTAGTTCGCAAACCTGAACCAGGTCAATGAATGGATTGTGATAATAATCGTCTATTGCACTCTGTAACGGAAAGCGATTCGTATCCTCTAAGGAAACAGAATACTTTTCTCATGGTTATAATGGGGTATGAGGTTTATATTAAGTTAGAACTGCAGAAAGCGTACTATCAAGTATCTGTGGAGGCAGAATCTATACCGCTTTCAGGAATGCGATTCACTGGAGGAGGATCGCATGAACACTTGTGCGTGCTTTTTTGTTTGAAGAATGCAAGTCCAATATTCCAGCATCTGACGGAGGAGGTTATTTGAGACTGTCCATTTGCTAGAGTGTATATAGATGACATCATTATATGTAGTTAATCTGGGGAGGAACACCGGGAGAACTTGGAGGACGTGTTATCTAAGCTGGAATATTATGGGTTGCCAGACAAGCCAGAAAAGAGAAGTATTGGTTACTCTACTGTTAAAGTTAAGGTCCAAGAAATCAAATATGTGCCAGAACCCATAACTGTTCGTCAACTGCGTAGATTTCTGGGGACGATCAGTTATTATTGTCGTTTTATACCAGATTTAGGTGGAACTTTGGGGTCGTTAACTCGACATTTAGTTTGTGAACGGAGCACGACCAAGAAGTCCTAGCCCATTAATTTTAGTCAAGACGCCAAGAAGAAATTCTATAGGGCTAAAGATACGTTAAACCAAATTAACACATTAGCACCTGTGAATTGGACTAAGCCGTTTGAGCTGAGCACAGATGCTTCTGTTGTAGATATAGAGATAGTGTTACATCAGACGGATAATGGTATAGTCAGGCCGATGGGATTATATAGTCGGAAATTTCAAGATCGCAAGAAGCGATGTGACACGCTTGGAAAGGAGTTAATTGTGGTTTATTCTGCAGTGCTGCATTTTGAGCAGTACGTGGCTGGGCATCAGTTTACGATATTAACTGATCATAAGCCGTTGATAAGTATCCTAGGAAAGACAAATAGGCTTAATTATTCTCGATGGGTGAATTCCCAAATAACCCGACTCAGAAATTGAATTACCATTACTCGTATCCCAAGAAAAGAGAATGAGGTGGCAGACACTCAGTAGACCAAATATATCAGGTGAAGATATAATTCGTTTGAAGTCACTCGTATGCTCTGTTGTGTCTTCTAATGATATTTTTCAGCAATTGATGGAAGCACAAATGGTTGATCCTTTAGTAACTGTTTTGCCAAAGAACTCTGTGAATACACGCAGAAAGATTAAGGATATGTTTTTATCATGTGAAATCTCCAAGAGCCAACCTAAACCATATGTTCCGTTAGAATTAATGTAAAAGTTTATTCAACAGATGCATAAATTGGGTTATCCTTCCATTAAGGCAAATATGTAACTGATCACTAATAGGTATGTATGGCCTAAGAGCTTGGGAAAGAATATGTACCCGTTGTCAAACTTGTAATGTTTGACGTCATACTAAAACCGAAGTTAAAAGGAATGGTTTACCAGCGGGTCGTTTCATGCATGTACATATTGATATAGTAGAAATGCCCGAAATTTCTGGCCAGAGGTATTTACATACGATGTTTGATCTTTCCCGTCATCAGTTTAAAGTAGCAACCCTGAAGGATATGACAGCTCAGGAAGTCTTATATATGTTCATGCATAATTGAGTGTCACGTTAAGTAGTACCGTTAAGTGTAACTAGTGATCGTGGTAGTCAGTTTGTTTTAACTATTTATCAGATCATTGGATACTATGGGGATAAATGTAAGACATAAATATGCATATAATCCCAGAGCTAATGGGATGATTGAGAGACTGTACAGGGAGCTGAAGGCTGCATTACACTTCACTGGACGATATAGTTGAATACATGATTTTCTCATAGTTTTGCTGGCAATGAAAAATAGATACAAAGTCCAGTTGGGGACATCGATAACAGAAAGTATTTCTGTAGAGCCATTGAGATTACCCGGAGATCTTCTAATAGAAGCTCGAAGTTGTCGTGATTGGGCTTCTAGTTCAATAGATTGGTTTTTTGGAGCATTGAGAAATAAAATGAGTCATTTAGCTCCAACCAAAACTAGGATTCCAAGGTCTAAATGCTATATATCTTCCGATTTAAAGTTAGCATCTCATGGATACATGACTAACGCAAACGCAAAAAATTGTCTGATTCCATTCTATAATGGGCCATTCAAAGTCAATTTTATAACCGATAAAAATGCATTTATAGAAGTAAATGGCACAGTAGAGTGTGTAGCACTGGATCGTTGCATTCCATAGTTTACCTGGACGGAGGAGAAGATTGAGGAACGATACACACCGAAGTATCAAGAAGTTTAGGAGAGATTTTTTTTTATGTGAAAAAGTAGGGTCAAATAAATGTTAAAAGAGAATGAAGTGTAAAGCCAAGAGAACGCAATTTAGAGGCTCCTAACCTATTCGTGTCAGAGAACCCCATAGATGCCAGATCGCTTGTAGTCCTAAAATTTACAGTAGAATCTGATATGCTTATATTTCCATTCCCATCTGCTAAATTCAAATCTGCAATATCTTGCACTAACTTGCTTGTGTCCTCAAATTTAATATCAGTATTCATACCTGTTTAGTTTAATTATTAAATCGACACTTATGTTAGGCAAATCGGAATGTGAAACCTGTCTCGCGCAAACACCCAAACAATTAATCTGGAAAGAAATAGACGCGAAAAACAGAATTATTAAATTACCTGTTCCAGAACGTCCCTTCTATGCGTGCATCAATAAAAAATATAAGACAGTATTAGTAGGCGTATATTGTAGAAATTGATCAGTTTTTAATGAAGAAATATGAAATAGTTGAAGCAGGCCAAAAGAGATACAACCAGTCGAGGAACGTAATGCTCGAAAACTGAAAATGGCGCACAATTCAAAGTCAAGTATTTAAACAATGAATGTTCTGTAAAATAAAAGAAAAAATTCTTTTTAGATAAAATTCGGTACAATCAGCCAAGGTGGTTTAAATTTATCAGTTAATGTTACTTTAATTTTGGCAGAGGATTTATCTTCCTCCACAGCAATGTGAAAGTGAAACCTAGCGATGTAACAGCACAACATGTTGAATCTCATTTTGGAAGAGTCATTAGAGGCCGAAAATGAGGATTTCGTGATGTATGAGTAAACATCTTAAACATGAGGGTGTATGTGGAGGATAATTAATTGGTTGGAGATAAATTAACTCCTCATATAAAAATAAATCAAATTTTAACTTTGGATATTTGATGACATCGCTGGTTTCAAAAAATGTTGTGTTTTTAAAAAAATATTGTAATTTTTTCAAAAGTTTCCTTTGAACAAATTGTTGAAGATTTTGACTTGTCGTTTGTAATGCTTATATAATAGAGTCTGGTGGAGATTTCGAGTTGCGTCGTAAGCTTTGCTGCGTGGTGTTGGCTTGAGAAACGTTTCTAATAAAGTATTGAAGTTTGAAACAAGGTTATTAATATCTCAAGTTTGCTACAGGTCTCCAAAATTTCATTCTATCATCGGCGGTATTCAGCGTGCCGGTGAGAACACTTATTTTTATAGAATATATTGCAAGAAATATTATTTTAATATTGTGGACATTTTTGAAAGTATAGATGATACAGAGCAATAAGCAGGATAGTTCTGAGGAATTTAAGACTTCAAAATTAGGTGATCATACTGCATACGTGGATTATGCGAGCATGATATCTTATAGGCTCTCTTATGGCTGTGACCAAAGGGCCTCTACAAAAATAGCCAACAATTACGAATAGGAATGCAATTATGACCGCAAATGTGTCTTAATTATCAGAACGTAAATAAATCAAATGATTATTAAACAATTGAGTATTAGATTTTGCGTCCACAGTAACAAATAAAGTCAAATAAGACCGGAATGATGAATCAAATACAACATAAATTAAAAATATAAGCTTATGCAGAAATGCGTTTCGTGCTTACTGGCCATTCATCAGTAGGAGCCTGTACTATGCCCTATACCAAATATATATTTGATCATGAAATGTTAGAAATATTAGTTCACATTAAAATGTATATATATTTATGAAAATTGTACTCTTAAGAATAGTGATCGTAATCAGATTTATCTGCAATGTTTGTCATTGAAAACTAATTTGCAGTTTATTTTCTTACAAGAGAAGACATAAATGGGTGAAAATCAGAGGGAATTTTGCGGTCTACTTCATTAATGAAAGAGACCCGATTAAAATGCACTCGATTTGCATAATTTCACTTTCAGCTTAATCTCCATACGCAATAATTATGTGTCAGTACCAACGTGCCGGCGTTTCCCAACTGGCTACTGTTAGAAATTGCTAAATTATTAGGCGGAAAGTTTAAAGTCATTAAAAACAGCTGTTATTTTAATATTGCCGTCATTAATTATTAATTTATTTATCACACAAAATTCCATTATGTGTAATGTAACTTTCATGTCCTTCACGTATCCCCCCTAAAATATCGAAACATAAATGGGAAAAATAATTTTGAAATTTTGCCGAACATAGTGTCTATTTTGGAGATTTTTAAAATTTCATGTTGGTCGCGTTCGTTGCTCTTGTTTGCAAATTTGCCACAAGCATATCTTTTCCTCCATTCTTTTCATTTAAACTCTATTAAAATTATTTTTATCATCGTTTGTGCAATCAGTAATTGCTCAGTTCAACAACTTATAAATACGAAGCCAAATATGTGTAGATGTGACATTTGAGGCTGCATTAACATTTTTCCACAAAAATTTAATTCAAGTTAAATGAAAATAGATAATCCGGGAGTAAAAACCGCCTCTTTGTTTCACGTCGGAATTTGGGGCCTATTAAAATTCGCATTACAATCTTTCATTTATATACATCCTAGGTTTTAATTTGATTGTGGGTGGCAACCAGTCTGACTCGGTTTTACTTCTATTTATAGTTCGGGTAGATTATTAATTGTGTATGTGTATATGTCTGTGTTTGTGTCTGTTTGCATGAAAATATATTTCTCGCTGTATTGCAAAGTGATGTCAAGGGTCTAGTCAATCTTGTATTCATGGATTGAGAGTTGACTAACTTTTTGAATTGTTGGCAGATACGTGTACGAATGTAATTTTCCCGAGGTCAATAATTCTTTTAGGAATATATAATAAAAAATATTAGATTTTTGCATTTAAGTAAATAAAACTATCATAGGAATAATGCAGTAAAATACCTCGTTAAGTGCAATGCATATAAGACAATATATTTGTGAAGCATTTATCGGAGCAAGTGTCATGACAATATAATGTTGAAAATATAACCTCGATTAATGGGCAGCAGAACTGACATATAATCCAAGGTAAATCGAACACCAGTAAATATACTAAAATTAAAAGTTATAAAGTATCAATATACATACACTCAAATACTAATATACATATAAGCATATATATATATATATATATATATATATATATATATATATATATATATATATATATATATACTCTAAGAACAAACAACATTACTCCATACATATATATATATGCTTATATGTATATTAGTATTCAGTGTGTATATATATACAAGTGGATACAGACATGACCAATAAAAAATATACATAAACATAAATCAAATACATTTACTAAAATACATTGAAATGTAAAATACATGTTTATATATATATATATATATATATATATATATATATATATATATATATATATATAATTTATTATGTCCATTGCCTTCAAAAATTACACTGTATATTTCTAATTAGGAAGCAAAATCATATTAATAACAATGTGGTTAATGCCAATTTATTTTGAGCCTACCAAAATTTGCATTACGATCTTCTATTTATATACATCCTGGGTTTTAATTTGATTATGTTGGTGGCAACCAGTCTGATTCGGTTTTACTTATATTTATTGTTTTGGCAGATTATTAAGTGTATGTGCGTCAATATCTTTGTATGTGTCTTTTTGCAAGTAAATTTCTTTCACGCTGTATTGAAAAGTGGTGTCAAGGGTCTAGTCATTCTTGTATTAATGAATTGAGAATTAACCAACTGTTCAAATTGTTGACTGATACGTGTACGAATGCTATTTCCCGAGTGTAATCGCTCGCTTTCTCATGTTCAATAATTTTTTTGTCCATTTGGTGACATCGAGGTTGCGGATTGCAATGGTGAATGCCCATATTTTTTCGAAATTTCTGTATTCGTATGTGCATCTGTTTTTCCCATCTAGTTTGTTGCCAATCCAACGATTGTTTGTTTAATCTGGTCGAGAGGTTGTTTTGTCTGCCTGGATGCTAGTAAAGTGTTGTTGAGTTTTTGATTTGTGGCCAGTTGCTTAGAATTTCATGTTTATGAAACTTTTGAATATTTAGGCCAGGTGTTTGTTGTTTTTTATAAACGGCTTTATAAATAATTAATACTTTTTCTGATTTTGACATATTTAGAATTTATAAATTGGTCAAATTGACTGGGTGTCCCGTTTCAAATATATGATCGGAAATAGTCTATTTTCCTAACGGTGCCAAGCATTTTTAATCAATTTCTGCAATAGATGTTGCTGGATTCTGCTGATCAATTGTATGAGCTACCGCATATACATGAAAATTTGTAGACGATCGATGATTTGGAAAGAAATGGAAATTGATGTTTGGCATCCAACCTCATGATTCTCTGTGTGCTAAATGTGATATTAACTTTAACACTGGTTAAATTTTCCTCATTAATTCTAAGTTGCCGCCAGGAAATTATTGAGGTCGGTACGTCGCCTCTAAATGGTAACTTTAGGAAAAGATGCTTGATGGTATACTCTCTAGGGCGAATCTTACGTGGTATGACATCAATGAAGCGCTCTGGTTAGTTATTCATTAGCGAAAATTTTTTTCTATGTATTCATAAAGCTATTTAATTAAAACAAAAAAAACTTGGCCTAAATATTTAAAAGTTTCATCAACATGATATTTTAATCGACTGGCCACGAATAAAAAATCCAACAACAATTTACTAGCATCCAAGCAAGACAAAACAACCCCTCGACCAGATTCAATAATCATTTGATTGGATTGGCAACAAACTAAAGGGGAAAAACATCTGCACATACGAAGACAGAAATTTCGAAGCAATATTAGCATTCACCATTGCATTCTGCAACCGTGATTTCACCAAGTGGACAGGACAAAATTGCATAACCCGAGGAAATGAACGATTACACTTTAGAAAAATACATTCGTACGTGTATCAGCCAACAACGCGAACAGTTGGTTAACTTTCAATCCATTAATACAAGAATGACTAGATCGTCGACCTCACTTTGCAATACAGCGAGAAAGACAATTGCATGCAAATAGACCCACACACACAGACATATACCCATACACACTTTATAATCAGCCCAAACAATAAATAGAAGTAAAACCGAGTCAGATTTTGTGAATATATATGTGCATGTAGGAAAATTATGTATATATGCATATATATATATATATATATATATATATATATATATATATATATATATATATAATATTATTGTGTGTGTGTGTGTGTGTTTATGTGTGTGTATTTATTTAGATATTTTGCATGTATCGATTTATGCTTATGTGTATTTTTGGGTGTTCGTATGTCTGTATCTAATTTTTTACGTATGTCTATTAGTATGCGTAGGCATGTATATTTTGTATGTATATCGATATTTTATAACTTTTAATTTTAGTATATTTACTGGTGTTCGATTTACCTTGTTCTGCTGCCCATTAATCGACGTTATATTTTCAACATTATATTGTCATGACAGTTACTCCGATAGATGCATCACAAATATATTGTCTTATATGTATTGCACTTAACAAGTTATTTTACTGCATTATTTCTATGATAGCTTTATTTACTTAAATGATTAAAACTAACATTTTTATATTATATATTCAAAATTACACAAAGTAATTCGGCTATTTCAGTTTCGCATTTTATCATTCTCTTATTGCATAACTAATAACAACTTATTTAAAATAGGACAAAATGAGACTCCAAGGAAAAACGATCCAACAGTTTAAGCCAGTGCATAGACGCCTTCCATTGTTGCTCGCAATTTGTATGTAAGAGCTGAGGCGTTGTGTCTAATCCTTCGGTTGGTCTCTATTAAACAGTAAAAACAGGTATATCTTAGATGGACCTTTTCTTCCGGAATGAAATTCGCATGCCCTTATTGTATTAAATGTGGAAATTTTTTTATTATATAAGCGATAAATATAACATACATTGTACCTTTCCTATGTGCAAAAAGAAAAAGAAATTTTATTTTACTTATCATTGTATTAGGCACACAATTGTATTTGTAAAACTATGTTGTATTTCTTTTGAAATGCGAGCTATAATAAAATAAATTGTACCCTTCCTATGTGCAAAAACAAAAAGAAGTTTTATCAGATAAAATAAACATTTATTTCTCATTATCTCCTGAAGTATGTACTAATGAAAATATCTTTATATATAAATTGAAAAGCAAAACAAGATAGATTTTTTTTTTTTTTCCATTTCATATATAAAGATATGTTCATTAGTAGACACATGAGGAGTTAATGAGAAAGAAATGTTTCTTGTATCTGATAAAATTTCATTTTTTACACAGAGAATATCTGTACATGTCTCAAACTTATAGTTTAATAATATATGAAACAAGTAGCCATTTGTTGTTTATGATTTTATCAAAGTAATTTTAATTTATTGGCAAACAAAAAAAGTCAAGTAAGCTACTTCAATTGCGAAACTGCAAAATATTGTTCCAAACAGCGTGAATTTAAAAAGCAGCAAGTTCAACCCATTTTAATAATTCTTTTAGCCGAAATAAAATTAAATGTCAGATGTGCCGCAATTTGCATAAAGTAATTAATTTACAAATTTAAACGACATAATTACAAGGAAAATGAAACGTGAATATTTTAAAAGCTGAGAATACGTAAAACAGTATTTTTGCAAATAAAAAAAACTACGGAAAAAACGTACTATAAATATTTGTTTAAATATTTGTTTTAATTGATCATAAGAAACAATAGATGCGATAAATCAGACACAGCTTCTTCTGAGAGATACATTGACCGAATAGTTAACTGTACTTTAAATCAAGTTTGCGAGCTTGAAGTAAACACCAATCCCATTGTATTTAACCAGTCGTCGAACAACATAACAAAACCACCGCCAGCCGCAACGCACTGACGCGTTTCGACCTTCCATGATCATCATCAGAGTACGACGGCAAACTGACTATCGAGGATCAAACCGCATTGAATATATATGGAAATCAAATTTAGATATGCGGCTCTCAGCTCTAGCAGTCTCGCATACATTGAACTTGACTGGAAATGTCGGCTGCACAATTTCTATGCAGGCACGAACATTAACTGTTTGTAGCTTTCACCACATATACATATATAGGCAATACAATTTAACAATAATTGTTTGCGCGGGTGGTGGTAACAATTCTTTAAATCAAGTTAGCTAGCTTGAAGTAAACACCAATCCCATTGTATTTAACTGCATAGAAATTATGCAGCCGACATTTCCAGTCAAGTTCAATGTATGCAAGTCTGCAAGAGGTGAGAGCCGCATATCTAAATTTGATTTCTAAATATATTCAATGCGGTTTGATCCTCGATAGTCAGTTTGCAGTCGTACTCTGATGATGATCA
>JAQBSW010007822.1:0-38157 GCA_029291075.1 Eudiplozoon nipponicum | reverse complement strand
TGTATGGAAAGCAAAATTAGATATGCGGCTTTCACCTTTAGCTATCTCGCACAAATTGTACATGACTTGAATTTCTGGTTGCAAAACTCTATACAGTCAAGTACATCATTAAATTAAAAAATTAAGCAATCAATTATTGCGAGATTTGAATTAACATTTGTTTAAATAAATTTGAGAACTTTTTAAGAAAAATTATCCAATTTACTTAAGCTGTCATAAAGCACAGTGAAATTAAGCACCATTGTTTCCGCGATCTAAAAGAAAGAGTTCATCTTGAATGAGTTCGTTAATCCATTAAGAGATATTGAACTGCCAATATTTACAATAATTTGTGAAGTATCCGTGTTTACTAGGAGTAACATACGTAAATATTATTTGCCATAATTTGTGTTTATTGTGGTTTTATCCTCGCTAGTCAGTTTGCTGTCATGCTCCAGTGATGTACATGGAAGTTCAAACTGTGTCAGTAAGTTAGATTGGTTGAAGTTAGTTGTATTTTATGACTGAAAAAGAATAATTTACATTGTGTTTAACGAAGCTTCGCAAACGTAAATCAATGAATAATAAAAGATTTGCTTATATAAGTCAAAGGTATTATAATTAAGCATGATGATATTATGACGTACAGATTCTTGAAACAATACGCTGCGTATTTTTTGTATAAGATAAGTACCAGAATTTTTGTTATATAGATATACAGGTCTTAAGAGATTCTAGCTAGTTTCCATCCAAAGCAAACGATAATGTGATAGTGAGTTTTTATATGACTTCAAACTGCGTGTACCATTCGGCACATATAGCACAGTAGATGGAGACTCAGGCTCAAAGGCAAATGCGCCTCGGTTCGTGTCCTATCCGCGGCAAATTCTGGATAATAAATGGAGTGTTCCAAATAAGAACGAAACCAGTTTACTGGACGAGTTGTCTTTGCTATCTGATGTAATATTAAATTTATACTGAAATTAAACATATAATCCAAATCATGCCATTAGAATTCAAATCAAGTGACATGATAAAACAATAATTGATTGCGCGTGTGGTGGTAACAATTCTTTAAATCAAGTTTGTGAGCTTGAAAATAACATCGATTCCATTGTATTTAACCAGTCATCGGTCAGCAGAGCAAGACTACCGCCAGTCGCACGCACTGACGCGTTTCGACCTTCCAAGATCATCATCAGAGTACGAATGCAAACATTTAATGTTCATGACTGCATAGAAATTGCGCAGCCGGCATTTCCAGTCGTGCCAAATGTATGCATGACTACAAGAGTTGAGAGCCGCATATCTAATTTTGCATTCCATATATATGCATTGCGGTTTGATCCTCGCTAGTCAGTTTGCCGTCGTACTCTCATGATGATCATGAAGGATCTAAACGCCTCATTAGGTTTGACTGACGGTAGTATTGTTATGTTGATCGACGACTGGCTAAATACGATGGGATTGGTGTTTACTTCAAGCTCGCAAACTTGATTTAAAGAATAGTTACCACCACCCGCGCAATAAATTATTGTTATATTGTATTGCCTATATATGTATGTGTGGCGAAAGCTACAAATAGTTTATGTTCGAGACTGCATAGAAATTGTGCAGCCGACATTTCCAGTCAAGTTCAATGTATGCGAGACTGCTAGAGGTGAGAGCCGCATATCTAAATTTGATTTCCATATATATTCAATGCGGTTTGATCCTCGATAGTCAGTTTGCCGTCGTACTCTGAGGATGATCAAGGAAGGTCGAAACGCGTCAGTGCGTTGCGGCTGGCGGTAGTTTTGTTATGTTGTTCGACGACTGGTTAAATACAATGGGATTGGTGTTTACTTCAAGCTCGCAAACTTGATTTAAAGAATTGTTACCACCACCCGCGCAATCAATTATTGTTTAAATTGTATTGCCTATATATGTATATGTGGCGAAAGCTGCAAACAGTTAATGTTCGTGACTGCATAGAAATTGTGCAGCCGACATTTCCAGTCAAGTTCAATGTATGCGAGACTGCTAGAGGTGAGAGCCGCATATCTAAATTTGATTTCCATATATATTCAATGCGGTTTGATCCTCGATAGTCAGTTTGCCGTCGTACTCTGATGATGATCATGGAAGGTCGAAACGCGTCAGTGCGTTGCAGCTGGCGGTAGTTTTGTTATGTTGTTCGACGACTGGTTAAATACAATGGGATTGGTGTTTACTTCAAGAACGCAAACTTGATTTAAAGAAGTGTCACCACCACCCGCGCAATCAATTATTGTTTAAATTGCATTGCCTTTATATGTATATGTGGCCAAAGCTGCAAACAGTTAATGTTCGTGACTGCATAGAAATTGTGCAGCCGACATTTCCAGTCAAGTTCAGTGTATGCAAGACTGCTAGAGGTGAGAGCCGCATATCCAAAATTGATTTCCATATATATTCAATGCGGTTTGATCCTCGATAGTCAGTTTGCCGTTGCACTACTGATGATGGTCATGGAAGGTCGAAACGCGTCAGTGCGTTGCGGCTGGCGCTATTTTTGTTATGTTGTTCGACATCTGGTTAAATACAATGGGATTGCTGTTTACTCCAAGCACGCAAACTTGATTTAAAGAATTGTTACCGCCACCCGCGCAATCAATTATTGTTTAAATTGTATTGCCTATATATGTATATGTGGCGAAAGCTGCAAACAGTTAATGTTCGTGACTGCATAGGAATTGTGCAGCCGACATTTCCAGTCAAGTTCAATGTATGCAACATCGCTAGAGGTGAGAGCCGCATATCTAAATTTGATTTCCATATATATTCAATGCGGTTAGATCCTCGATAGTCAGTTTGCCGTCGTACACTGATGATGATCATGGAAGGTCGAAACGCGTCAGTGCGTTGCGGTTGGCGCTAGTTTTGATATGTTGTTCGACGACTGGCTAAATACAATGGGATTGGTGTTTACTTCAAGCACGCAAACTTGATTTAAAGAATTGTAACCATCACCCGCGCAATCAATTATTGTTTAAATTGTATTACCTTTATATGTATATGTGGCGAAAGCTGCAAACAGTTAATGTTCGTGACTGCATAGAAATTGTGCAGCCGACATTTCCAGTCAAGTTCAATTTATGCGAGACTGCTAGAGGTGAGAGCCGCATATCTAAATTTGATTTCCATATATATTCAATGCGGTTTGATTCTCGATAGTCAGTTTGCCGTCGTACTCTGATGATGATCATGGAAGGTCGAAACGCGTCAGTGCGTTGCAGCTGGCGGTAGTTTTGTTATGTTGTTCGAAGACTGGTTAAATACAATGGGATTGGTGTTTACTTCAAGCTCGCAAACTTGATTTAAAGAATTGTTACCACCACCCGCGCAATCAATTATTGTTTAAATTGTATTGCCTATATATGTATATGTGGCGAAAGCTGCAAACAGTTAATGTTCGTGACTGCATAGAAATTGTGCAGCCGACATTTCCAGTCAAGTTCAATGTATGCAAGACTGCTAGAGGTGAGAGCCGCATATCTAAATTTGATTTCCATATATATTCAATGCGGTTTGATCCTCGATAGTCAGTTTGCCGTCGTACTCTGATGATGATCATGGAAGGACGAAACGCGTCAGTGCGTTGCAGCTGGCGGTAGTTTTGTTATGTTGTTCGATGACTGGTTAAATACAATCGGATTGGTGTTTACTTCAAGCACGCAAACTTGATTTAAAGAATTGTTACCACCACCCGCGCAATCAATTATTGTTTAAATTGTATTGCCTATATATGTATATGTGGCGAAAGCTGCAAACAGTTAATGTTCGTGACTGCATAGTAATTGTGCAGCCGACATTTCCAGTCAAGTTCAATGTATGCAAGACTGCTAGAGGTTAGAGCCGCATATCTAAATTTGATTTCCATATATATTCAATGCGGTTTGATCCTCGATAGTCAGTTTGCCGTCGTACTCTGATGATGATCATGGAAGGTCGAAACGCGCCAGTGCGTTGCAGCTGGCGGTAGTTTTGTTATGTTGTTCGATGACTGGTTAAATACAATGGGATTGGTGTTTACTTCAAGCACGCAAACTTGATTTAAAGAATTGTTACCGCCACCCGCGCAATCAATTATTGTTTAAATTGTATTGCCTATATATGTATATGTGGCGAAAGCTGCAAACAGTTAATGTTCGTGACTGCATGGAAATTGTGCAGCCGACATTTCCAGTCAAGTTCAATGTATGCAAGACTGCTAGAGGTGAGAGCCGCATATCTAAATTTGATTTCCATATATATTCAATGCGGTTTGATCCTCGATAGTCAGTTTGCCGTCGTACTCTGATGATGATCATGGAAGGTCGAAACGCGTCAGTGCGTTGCAGCTGGCGGTAGTTTTGTTATGTTGTTCGATGACTGGTTAAATACAATGGGATTGGTGTTTACTTCAAGCACGCAAACTTGATTTAAAGAATTGTTACCACCACCCGCGCAATCAATTATTGTTCAAATTGTATTGCCTATATATGTATATGTGGCGAAAGCTGCAAACAGTTAATGTTCGTGACTGCATAGAAATTGTGCAGCCGACATTTCCAGTCAAGTTCAATGTATGCAAGACTGCTAGGGGTGAGAGCCGCATATCTAAATTTGATTTCCATATATATTCAATGCGGTTTGATCCTCGAGAGTCAGTTTGCCGTCGTACTCTGATGATGATCATGGAAGGTCGAAACGCGTCAGTGCGTTGCGGCTGGCGGTAGTTTTGTTATGTTGTTCGACGACTGGTTTAATACAATGGGATTGGTGTTTACATCACGCTCGCAAACTTGATTTAAAGAATTGTTACCACCACCCGCGCAATCAATTATTGTTTAAATTGTATTGCCTATATATGTACATGTGGCGAAAGCTGCAAACAGTTAATGTTCGTGACTGCATAGAAATTGTGCAGCCGACATTTCCAGTCAAGTTCAATGTATGCAAGACTGCTAGAGGTGAGAGCCGCATATCTAAATTTGATTTCCGTATATATTCAATGCGGTTTGATCCTCGATAGTCAGTTTGCCGTCGTACTCTGATGATGGTCATGGAAGGTCGAAACGCGTCAGTGCGTTGCAGCTGGCGGTAGTTTTGTTATGTTGTTCGATGACTGGTTAAATACAATGGGATTGGTGTTTACTTCAAGCACGCAAACTTGATTGAAAGAATTGTTACCACCACCCGCGCAATCAATTATTGTTTAAATTGTATTGCCTATATATGTATATAAGGCGAAAGCTGCAAACAGTTAATGTTCGTGACTGCATAGGAATTGTGCAGCCGACATTTCCAGTCAAGTTCAATGTATGCAAGACTGCTAGAGGTGAGAGCCGCATATCTAAATTTGATTTCCATATATATTCAATGCGGTTTGATCCTCGATAGTCAGTTTGCCGTCGTACTCTGATGATGATCATGGAAGGTCGAAACGCGTCAGTGCGTTGCGGCTGGCGGTAGTTTTGTTATGTTGTTCGAAGCCTGGTTAAATACAATGGGGTTGGTGTTTACTTCAAGCTCGCAAACTTGATTTAAAGAATTGTTACCACCACCCGCGCAATCAATTATTGTTTAATTGTATTGCTTATATGTGTATATGTGGCGAAAGCTGCAAACAGTTAATGTTCGTGACTGCATAGAAATTGTGCAGCCGACATTTCCAGTCAAGTTCAATGTATGCAAGACTGCTAGAGGTGAGAGCCGCATATCTAAATTTGATTTCCATATATATTCAATGCGGTTTGATCCTCGATAGTCAGTTTGCCGTCGTACTCTTATGATGATCATGGAAGGTCGAAACGCGTCAGTGCGTTGCAGCTGGCGGTAGTTTTGTTATGTTGTTCGACGACTGGTTAAATACAATGGGATTGGTGTTTACTTCAAGCTCGCATACTTGATTTAAAGAATTGTTACCACCACCCGCGCAATCAATTATTGTTTTATTGTCTTCAGCAATTGCCGGAACGTTCCAGCCGAACGTAGTGTAAAATGTTCTTGAATTTGCGCCCTAGCAATCGGCACTTCCGGCTTTTATTATGCACTGAGCAGCTATGGTATTTTTGTAAATATTCAACTTTGGACTGTTCGATTGCAAGAAGCTTTTCCTTTATTTTTAAATTTAGCACGCGCTTTGTAGTATGAACAAACCTTAGTTATGTACTGGGCATTCGAGAAGTCACGTTGTCTATAATTCATCGAGTAAATATTTGAGATCCTGTGTCCAGTTTAAAAGGAACATTGGCTTTTTTTTGCGTACGGTTTCATTGCTTTTTTGTCGTTGTTAATGTTACATATTTGATCCAATTGATCCGATTTCTAGCTAAGATTTTCTGAGTACCGACAGATATTGATAATCAAATTCTTCCAAACGTATTTTCTTTATTCGGTAGGATAAATTGAGTATCGAATATCTCTTTTGAAAAATTGAGAAAGTGTATTGTTAATGGATGTACTGTCCAGTCTATCGCTGATTTCGGTGTATTGTCAATTCCGTATTGCCATATTCCATTCCAGGTAAAGCAGTGCGCTAAGCAGAGGGATTACGCGCTCAAATATAAATTGAACGTAATAGTCCATATTGTTGCAATATGTTTTGACATCTTCATTGATTATAATGATGTTTTTGTCTAAATACCTCAGATTTGTTTGCCAGTATTTCAGGATAACCTGTTTTGGTTTTGATGTTTCCAAACAGAACATGTAGTCATCAGCTAGTAGTATTACTAACAGACTGCCCATCGCCACTTCATCGACTCTCGTGGAATATTCATCAATGAAGTTGAATTGATTATCTTAATTGCACATATTGAGGACATTTTTAGATGGCTTTTAGTTATATGGAATGATGAATGGCTGCTATCTTTAAACGCACAGAGGAAATCGATAGTTTTATCAACCTGGATATTTTTAAGTATATTATGTGCGCATTAAAAAAATATAAATTTACATAATAAATCAACGCATCAGATAGACTATGTTCGTATAATTTCTAGGAGATCATTTAGAACTAGCCATAAATTTTAGACAGAGTTATCAAACACGGTAGCATACGAGCCTAGTTGAACTTCTCTGACAAAATTGCGATTGGATTCAAATCCTGTTAGCAGCTGCCCCCACACCGAATTGGCTGGTTCGAACTTCAACTGTAACGTGTAATCGCCTAATGCAAGGAACGACTGAAACCATTTAGAATTAAAAATGATAAATATTCACGCGATACACAATTTTCGTATTGTAAGCCTTCAGTTTCATAAATTTAACTTAAATGGGCGCAGATATGATTTATGTTTAATGCAATTTAGCATATTATCGACAAGTTGTCCAATAACAATTTGACGATCTAAATTTTACCCATCGGACCCCATCTACACGTATCTGTATTAGTATTTTGACCTCTGTCGGGACTATCAGAATACCCTCATAAATTTTCATGTGAAAATCCATTTTCTTCTTCGCTTATTAATAAACGCTTCGTGATAAATATTTATGAATGGAATGAAAGCAAATTTGGCAGTTCAGTTAGTAAAGTTCCTCTTACCCTAGGAAACGTTGGCCACCCGCATTTAACACTCAGGTGTTCCACGTAAATGATGTCGGTTAGTCTTAAGTGGAAGACCGTCCCATATATACAAACTACACGCAATCAAAATATTCCATCCCAACTAGGAATGTGCGAAGTAATGCTTTTAACAGCCCACCGATAACAACGAATTTAAAGCCTAAGTGCTTGATTATCCTCAGGCTTTTGAGTATTAAATATTTGCTTTTATCTCTCTGATTTAAATGAGTAATTGCTTAAGCTATTTAGACAATACTAATAATATATATATATATATATATATATATATATATATATATATATATATATATATATATATATATATATATTCTTTTGAAATGCGAGCTTTAATAAAATTCATTGTACCTTATGTGCAAAAACAAAAAGAAATTTTATCAGATATAAGAAAATTTTCTTTCGCATGGTCTTCTCAAATATCTACTCATGAACATATCTTTATATATAAATTGGAAAGCAAAACAAGATAGAAATATGTGAACAAAGAGAGTGTGAAAAATAGAAACCAATCAAATTGCGTGCGTCACATCCAGTTCAATCTCAATGCTTGTACGTGCTTCTTCTGCTTACATAAATCCGGCTGCAATTTGTTTATCCATAAGGCTTTGTATGTGGCTAGCACCCTTTTGTTTTTGCATTTAGTAATTACTTTGAATGCTACGTCTGGAGAACATACGTGCGATGTTTCGATGATGTGTTGCGCAATATCAGACGTGTATTTACCATTTCATTTAAAACAGGCGTTTAAGTTGCAATGTTCTCTCATTCGACTAATTAAACGTCTGGTCGATCGGCCTACGTAAGTTGATCGACAACTTGCGCATGTATATTGGTTAATAATATTTGATATCGGCATTAACGGCTGTTTCTCTTTGGTTGCTAGTAAAGGCAAGTGTGTTACCCTAAATAACACTCGTAGTTTGGCTGCATTAAATGTGCGTGTTAATGCTGCTTCAACTTTCTTTTGTGCCATTCGGGAAACTGCATCCCCCTTAAATGGGATGTTTAGGTAGACTTTTTTCTTTTCTGGCCCATAATACGTCTGTTTCTGTTTAATTCCCCTTTTAATAATTGATTCAATTAATTGTCTGGGATAGCCATTAGAAATTAAATCGTTAATTGCTTTATTATATTCATTTTCTTTAGAATCTTGACTAACCAACCTGTCAATTCTTGAGAAGCAACCACGAACTGTTGATAATTTATATTGAAATGGCACAAAACTGCTGTAATGCAAATACTGTGCAGACCATGTTGGTTTATGGTAAATTGTTCTGTTTAATTTACCATTAGTTTCTTTCTTTAATAGTACATCTAGGAAAGGCAGACAGTCATCTTTCTCGTGCTCTGACGTGAAACCGATATTCTTATGTGCTTTGTTGAAACTTTGAAGCAATGTTCGTGATTGCGACCTGTTCTTAAGTACAAGAAATATATCATACACGTACCGTATATATTGAGCACATTTACTTATGTCACTCTTTAATGATGTATTTTCTAGGTGCCCTAGAAAAATCTCAGCCAACACTGGAGATAAGGGGCTTCCCATTGCGACACCATCAGTCTGTTTGTAGATGTTTCCATTAAAACGAAATCGTACGTCTTTCGTGCATATACATATATATATATATATATATATATATATATATATATATATATAAATTATCTTTTATATTAGTTTTTATTATAAAATATACAGAGGTTCAGATAGGAAATAAAATTCATCTAGTAGATCGGTGTTCTCCATGTTGGACGATCATGATGTATTCATCAAAGTGGTCGGGACCTAGGCTCTATCTGGAGCACATTGGCTTCGGAAGCTAGAAGGTTATCTACTATGCCACTCAAAGAGTACCACATGCATTTTCCAATTGTATACAGATTTATGTCTTTCGTCAAACTTTTCCTTAGTTCGATCCCTAATTGTTAAGTCTGAGACTTGAAATTCCAAACAGCAACCCCCTATCTGTGATTACAGATGCTGTGTACTTTCTGAAAGGGGTAAACAAAATCAATGGTCGTATTTTATAATATATATATATATATATATATATATATATATATATAATTTATGCCAGTAATAGCTAAACGTTAAAGCAAATACTGCCTAAAGTCATGAGTTTGTGTATAATTGAAAACTAAATGTAGTGCACAAATGCAGTGACTCAGTTAATTAGTTCAAGATTGAAGCACTTTTTCCAGGTTCCAGCTCCGGCATCGACAATTCTGACAATCAACAGAATAGTGCAAAACTCGGCCTATTTGATAAAGTATATTTGCTACCTAAAGCTACGTGGAATTAATATTTACACAGCATATAAAATCAGCTACTTTGTTAATGGCTAGATAAAATAAACGTTAACCCATTGATTTTAGACATTTTATTGCTATTTCTGTTTATTTTTGAGCACAAATCTTAAATCTCGTTTATTTGATGATAATGGATTTTAAACATGGATGAAGTTACCAAAAATACATGAAAGTTTTATCTGACAAAATGGAGCTTAATGTAACCATTTATAAGCTGTAGGAGTCGAACAAAATTTACAAATAAATTTAAGAACAATGCTTTTAGCCTGTGAAAATAGAATAATTTTTTTTAAATATTAAATATTAAGTGTATTTGTATGTATGCTTACATATAAATAAATATGGAATGGAAAAGTGAATTATAAAATTTGTGCGAAGCAGGAAATACATTAATACGGAAGCCATTATTCAGACAGAGGATTTGAGTTAATTTTAAAGAAGTAAGGAGATTAGTTTCATTTTATTACATTATAACTCAGAGACAAGAAGCGATTTCAAACATTTGGTTATAAAGACAGACAACATTTCTTTGGTATGCATAAGGCAATAACTGTTCCATATTCGTTCAAATATTTAATTCCAAAGTCCATTAACAGTTTATTAGTTTTCTGTAGCAATTTCTTACATGTCTTTCTTATCAAACAAGTAGTTCTCAATTTTCTAATTTATATGGTGAATTTATTAATGTCCACTCCGATTCGCCTCTATGTATAATGTTTCTTTGCTCTATGTTTGCACATTTTGAAGTTGAATTTTCTTCTTCGAATTACTTACCTGTATATACCATTGCTGATGTACATTGTTCACCAAACTTATTTAATAAAATTAACGCTGGCGATGATTATAATTTCAGTTGATTTGTTTTCGTCGAATTTTCGTAGAATCTGAAACACCTAAAATAATAGCCCCACCATATACACACAACCTAGATATCGACCATTATGCAAAGTGTTACCTTATTCACCAACGAAAAATTCCATAGTTTATTTTAGTTTTATGAAACATTTGTAAAATTGTACGCAGTTTGACTGATACTACAAAATAGTTATAATTTGATATATTTTCAGTACGAATATTGTTTAAATATGTAGCATACCATACATTATGTAACTCAATGAACATTTGTTGTACGGGCGGTGATAACAATTATTTAAATCAAGTTGGCGATCTTGATATGAACACATGACCAATTATGTACAAACATTTTTCATTATAAACTATGTATTGTATAGTGCTTTAAAGACAAATCACCCAGTAGACCGGTTTCGTCCTTATTGCAGACAGGGCAAAATTATGGACAGTACGTGATGAGTTCCCAATTAGGGCGAAACCGGTTTACTGGATGGATTTCTTTTAATGCACTATACAATACTTAATTTTCACTGAAAAATTTATGTAAATAAAGGGTTAGGTTTTTATACTAAAAATCAATTTGAATTGCTTTCCTTATCTGATTTGACTACGAGCACACACGAGCATAGACTTAAGCAAGTCGTAATATATTTATATTTTTGCTAAATGATGCTACCAGAGGTAAATTACATCTGATAAAATATTCGATTATCACTTTTTTTGTTAACTATTTAATTAAATTTAGACACAATTTTTAAAACATATATTTCAGATAGAATTTTTAAATTATTGTACCATTTGTACGCCAACTAAGGTTGCAATGTTTTCCGTCAGTTTATTTGCCAGGCAATAGATTCAATTTCATTTCGAGTGCCTTTTTACAATGTTCAGGTGTGAACACTCAAATGGAATCAGTTAACAAAGCCACAACTTTTTTAATGTGTAAGAACTGCGCTGAAATAAGATCAAGGTTTCTTTCAGAATGTGTTTCTCGTAATTATGCTAGGATGAAAATTGGTTTACAATTTTTAAAAATTAATTATAGAAAAGCCTCATAATTTGTTTTCGCTTATGGTGCGGTTCAATACCAATTAAGGCAATAGCAATAATTTCCTTTTAAACTCGTGGTACTTGTGAATGTGACTGACAATCGGTTCTAAATCCTAGAAAAAATTTCACTTTTTGATAATATTAAATAAATGAGCAATAGTTTAGATTACTTTTAATAATTTGGATGCAAAACTGCAAATTTTGTTGCAAAATTAAAGAAAATTTACTTTAAACAATTAAATTGATTAACGTCCTGCGCTCCAGACATCATATTTATATTTATTTGTTATTTAGCCGCAAGCCGTTCATTTATGAATGAATAAGTAATAGTTGGTTTTTTTGTGTTACTTATATTTTGATTTGTTTGCTAAATCAAAATTATGACGGAAGAGCGTAAAACGTTGTTGAAAAAACCCTTTCTCTGATGACACTAGCGATTAACACTTAGGAATATAAGTTAATAATTGCATCCCGATTCATAATTGATGACTCACTTATAAGCATGCGACAAAAACGTTATCTTAAATATGAGTTCCCAATAAGGACGAAACCGGTCTACTGGATGAATTGCCTTTTCTACACTATTCAATTCTTAGTTTATACTGATTTATGTAAGTAATTAATGGGTCAGGTGTTTATATCAAGACCACAACCTTGATTATAAATAATTTGTTATCACCACCCGCGCAACCAATGTTCGTTTAATTATATAAATGTCCATTTCAATACCACTTCCCCATGTAATGTGGTGTCTGTTCAGTAATGACAGATTGGGCATGGTTAGTTGGAACTTTTGGTCTAAATGGATGCCATATGAGCTCCATCTAAATGAAAAATTGACTAACCAAGTTACATTAGTTAGTATATAACTGAAAATTGTGTACAGTGTAGTGTGCGGCAGGATGGCTCAGTGGTTAGAGCACCAGATTCCGAAGCAGACGTGCCCAGGTTCGATTCCTGTCCGTGGCAAATTCTGGCCAGTACATGATGTGTTCCCAATAAGGACGAAACCGGGCTTTTGAATGAATTACAAGTATGTATTAGGTTTTGCGAACCTAGTAACAAATTAGTTCAGTTGTGACCAGAAGGATAAACCAAAGGCAGCATGAACGGAAATTATAATCTCATGCACATTCATTTCGTGCTTACTGGCGACTCATCAGTAGGAGCCGGTATTACGCCCTTTAACCACTATATATTTGGTAGAAGAATGTGGAATAATAGGACAGTACAATCTCCTAGACGAATGTGTAAACCTGTAATAGTGAAGCTAACATAATCTGAAGTCAACGACAACACGACTTCAATACTAACTCACACTATATAATATATATACCGAGTCTGTAAAGGATACTAACACTATGGCTATTTTGTTAGTTTCTGATACCTCTTTTTTGAAATCGATGAGTACCGGATACTAACACTATGGTTTCCGAATCGGTACATGTTACCAACCTGATGGATATAAATTTATGCTAAAGTTCACCCAAATTGAGAATTACAACAATTTCCGAACACCTGTTACTCCAGTCAAACCATACACTCTGGCCTTCATCGATATCAGTTATCACATTTCGCGGTAAGCATGACATCATTCAATTCAATATATTACAGTTAAATACTGTTTGTTGCGAAGAACTAATATATATACAAGTATGTACCGTCCTATTATTCCACATTCTTCTACCAAATATATAGTGGTTAAAGGGCGTAATACCGGCTCCTACTGATGAGTCGCCAGTAAGCACGAAACGAATGTGCATGAGATTATACTTTCCGTTCATGCTACCTCTGGTTTATCCTTCTGGTCACAACTGAACTAATTTGTTACTAGGTTCGCAAAACCTAATACATACTTGCATACATATTAGTTCTTCGCAACAAACAGTATTTAACTGCAATATTTTGAATGAATTGTCTTTTCTACACTATACAATTCTTAGTTTATAGTGACATATGTAAGTAATTAATGGGTCAGGTGTTTATATCAAGACCGCAACCTTGATTATAATAATCTTAAATATTTATTTCAATCGCTTTATTCGATCAATCAGATTATTCTTATGTTTTTCTGGGCTACAATTTTATTCTAAACAAAGCATAGGTATAATCTGAATTAATCATTTGTTTAACTTACCGCTCAAATATACGACCTTCTCATTGTACATAGTCTGTGTGGAACAAAGAAATTCTACGCAACAACTTCTACTCATCAGAAAATTAGCACAAAAAGTAAAATTTCGCCTAAAGCCATTACGGATCTAAATTTTAAAGAATTGAAACATGGACACACTTGATAGTAAAGGGAAATCGGAATAGGGTAATACTGAGTAACAAATGTGACAATTTAGACATCAAAAAGATGGCTTTGCCTGTACTTACACACGCAAGGAATATATATATATATATATATATATATATATATATATATATATATATACATATATATATACATAGTTGAAATTTACTAAAACATTAATAGAATACACCTTGTCAAGAAGCAAAACAGAAAATATGTAATACTTTTACCGTTAAATAATTTCTAGCATCACCAGAATTGATTGGTCTCTTCAGAGTACGATCAGCTCATCACGTCAAACTTATAAAAAATATAAATACTAAAAATTATGTATTTTTTTTAAATACATCACTTTCATTTTGGAGCATGCCTAAATAAAACAAAATGAAATATATAATTAAACGAACATTGGTTGCGCGAGCAATGATAACAATTATTATAATCAAGGTTTCGGTCTTGATATAAGCACCTCACCCATTAATTATTTACATATGTCAGTATAAACTAAGAATTGTATAGTGTAGAAAAGGCAATTCATCCAGTAGACCGGTTTCGTCCTTGCTGGGAACTCATCATGTACTAACCAGAATTTGCCGCGGACAGAGCTCGAACCTGGGCTTCGGAATCTGGTGGAATATAATCAGTTATGTGTGCTGAACCACCTAGACAATTAATTTCGAAAAATATTCTTGGTCGTAGGAAGTAGTGACGCGTTATCAATCAGCATCCAGCTAAAACAAAACTGATAGAAAATTTCGAAAAACATGTATTTCGCGTACAAATGGCGAATGTTTGGCACATGTGCAAATTAGTGCAAAACCGTCAGGTACAAATTTTAATTAATAAATTGTTTAATTAATTAAGTTTACAGAAAAATTTGCATGAAAACCTGTTAAAAATGAACAAAGACGAAGTTCAAATCTGCTACAAATTAAATGAAACTGGGTTTTATATCATGCACGCCGGTTCAATATGGAGCTTTTATCTGCATTCTTACGGATTCCTTGCAAGAGTAATTTATGCAAAACTGTAGGTGAATTTCTTCTTATATTTATTATCAATTGATTTGCTAAGTTTTTCTTATAGTATTTCTTACTTATTAAATACTAAAACGCTTTCTGTAAAATAAAGTATATTTTTACCCATTCCAATTGAAAATAATTTGCCTTCATATAATTCAAAAACAGTCGACGACCCTAGTTAAGGAACTAAGTAAGGATGCGCTGATAAAAATTGCTCCAGGGGCCCATCTTCACGAGCTGGTATGTGCACATTTTACGAAGTGCGAATCACACAAAATTGAAACATCCTTTATGAGCTACATGTCTTCTGGCACGGACAATTTAATTCGGTTTGATTGACCACTGAGGAACATCCGAAGACGAATATAAATTTTAAATAAACTTACCATACATAAATAAGTGTTTAAACAATTAAAAGACCTAAACATGGTATGTTTCATATATTTATATATGAAAGAATTTGAATTGAATTACTATAATAGATTTTAACTTCAAGCAACATATAATTCTTCTTAGTGTAATTCCACCTAACCTGTTGATTTAACAAATAATTTTTTTCCAATTCATTTCCCACAATAATATTTAAAGCTTCGATTCCAATAGTATTTATTACCTTTTTATCCGGTTTAACCATTCGTCCTTTTCTTTTGTGCCTATGAAACTTAGCATCATAAATTGTAAATGGATGACTTATTGGCTACATCCACAAACTTTAAAAGCTGAAATTAATTATGAAAATGTTTTAAACGCAAATTTGTTCCAAACTGTGCTTTCCAATTTCTGACCAACCATATTAATTTATAAAATATAATATTCTGATAATTAATTCATAGCAATGTCTTACTTATAGAAATTATTTGAAACGAAAATTTCTGTCCTCACGTCGTTTGACAACAATGTTGTGCAGCTGTTTTCATAATTATCAGCCCAAATGAAAATTTAAAATACCAATTTATTTTCTGTGCTTCATTTTGTTAACGTCAATTTAACAACGAACATCCAATAACCCATTGGTTTGTGAAGCAGCACAGAATATTTACAGACAATTTTGTTCGAAGAGGACCAGAATGATATCCATCAAGTGCCTTTCCATTTACGTATGTACTATGTTAATATTGGCTTTTCAATAGTAGCAGCAAGTAATTCACACCACAAGCTGTGCTTGCTGAACTTAGTAAATCCTCATGTTTCGGAAATATATTAAAAATTTGTATGTACGTCATGCATAATACCTGCACTTAAATGCTACTTATGAGAACGTGCGTCAGACAAGCAAAAAACAGGCTCAATTTATAGGTCGTATTTTGCAGAACATATGCCCATTGTGTACGGGAGAACTGCATCACATCATTCTTAATATCAATATAACGGTACTTCGTACAACGGCACAATTAACGACATAATAAAATCAATCAACTCTTCTCTGCATATTGAGTAAAATCTGATTGCAACTTAATTATACTTTTGGAAGACTGGTCTTCAGAGCGAAATGATGTCATTTCTATTAACTTAAATCTTCAACAAATAACCATCACAACATTTTCTTCCTAATTGGATATTTGTTTTTATCTTAAATTTTTATATTTTTATTTTTTGAAGTCTTGTACGAAGACGGTGAAAATCATAGAACATCCTTTCCTTTATTAAAATCAAGGTTACGGTCTTGATATAAGCACCTGACCCATTAATTACTTACATATGTCAGTATAAAATAAGAATTGTGCAATGTAGAAAAGGCAATTCATCCAGTAGACCAGTTTCGTCCTTACTGGGAACTCATCATGTACTGGCCAGAATTTGCCACGGACTGGGCTCGAACCTGGGCACGTTTGCTGCGGAATCTGGTGCTCTAACCACTGAGCCACCTAGCCACTCACTACACTATAGAGCACCAGATTCCGAAACAGACGTGCCCAGGTTCGAGCCCTGTCCGCGGCAAATTCTGGCCAGTACATGATGAGTTCCCAATAAGGACGAAACTGGTCTACTGGATGAATTACTTTGTCTACATTGCACAATTCTTAGTTTATACTGACATTTGTAAGTAATTAATATGTCAGGTGCTTATATCAAGACCGCGACCTTGATTAAAATAATTATCACCATCCATGCAACCAATGTTCGTTTAATTATATAAGTGTCCTTTCCTTTGTTCTAAATAAATACGTAAAAATGTACAGCTAGAAGTGGATTGAAAAAAGCTCTACTTTGATGTGAAGTCTTTTTGTTTCATAGTATCAGCCGATTTACAGAAAATTATTTTGTTCAAATAGAGAAAACTCCGTAAGCATAGCAAGTACACAATAATATATTAATCCAAAAAGTTTAAAAAATACACAATTAAGCGCGGTTCTGCATGAAGGTCCTAAAGCCTCCATATTAATGGCAATATACGAACAATTCATTAATCAAAACACGACTTAACAAAAAATTGCCTGTATGATTTTCTACAAAATGCTCTGAGTACAATGGTATACGAAGCAAAAGGTATTTTGGAAAACTTCAAGTATTAAATGTAAACGATAATCAAACAGACTAAAAATTACTAAAACTGTTCGATAGAATGAGTAGTCCGCATTTTAGGAAATGTGTTTCTTTGAAAATCTCAGTTATGGGAAGTCGACTTCATTGATTTCTTCTCCGGCAAACTCAGCCAATTGACAAAGGAAGTTCCAATTTGGTCTTGCGTTCACGTTGATTTTACGAATGTGTCTCCAAGCATTCTATTTAAAAGGCATTAAGTTGTAAAAAGTTTTATCTTAACAATTTTATTTACCTGGCTGCAATGAGCTAAAATTTGCGCCTTAATTTATCCAACGCTGTTTGTGTAGCAACCAAGCAAACATGTTAAAGCCAACATATGGCAACGCCGATATTCCACTGACGTATACTCTTCACGCTTACTGGTCATACATTGTTATGAACCGGAAATACACCTCAAATTTAACAATTATTTGTCACAGTAACGTTGCATAGACCATTTGGCGAAAAAATGAGTGGGCTAGCCGCTAAGTTCCATTTCCTACTGTTGAATAGTCAGAAAGATATGTATAAGTCTTTCATCGTGAATTCACCTGTTGTTCACACTCACTGGCGAATCCTTCAAGCTCTGTATAAATCAAGTTTTATCTATGTACGTTATTCGTAAAAGAAAGTACAGGTAAGTTTTAAAATTAGCAAAAATCTAAAATGAAAGAAATTTTAAAAAAATAGGTTCTGCATTCGATAATTCATATACAGTCTACGACAGTATGAATTCCGATCTTATTGAAAAAAATTGCTAACTATTTGCTTTCAGATCACTATAATCACTTGCTTTCAAATGTACTAGTTACATAAAACATGTAGGTGATGTTTTCGATCCGTCTTTTTAAATTTGTTACTACACAAATGCCAGATTTTAATTATTTATTACAAATGGTAACTTTATTATGCAACAAATAATTAATATATAATTATTGCTGATTCTAAAGAAGCCCATTTATGTGCAATGTCAATAAAAACTTGCCAATTTTGTGAACTAAATTTTTATTAGACACGTATTCCGACTTAATTTTTGGAGTGGTTATTATTAAGATAATACGACATGATGAAATCAAACTTTACTACTTAAAATGGAATGAATTGAAATTTCTTTGATTTTATGTTAAAATACGACGTATACACTGTATTAGATAGATAAGAACATGGGTGTTATTAAAGAATATTTGTTACATGAGTAAATAGAAAATGATAGATAGCATTGATCCTGTACTGCAACTGCTGCGATGTTATTAATGTGAATTTTTTTTGCTAAATTTGGACAATACGAAATGAAATAACCCATATATTATTTTGTTGAAACTGTCTTCTATGCTAAAAGATGTATTTGTTGTCTCAGTGCTGTCCTTTTTGTTTCGGATTTGACCGCATTTTGCTTGTGCGGGACAATTGGTAGCACTCATAGGTCGGTAAAATCTTGAGCTTCCTTCATATTCAGATGATGTAATTTTTGGCCTCAATTGATGGGTTCTCACTTGTCCCTTCTTCTTTAAGCCTTCAATTAGCTGATTGTCTGAAAATGACGTTGGATCAAGATTTTCCATTGTTCTTTGTCCTAATTTTCGAGACTTCATTTCCAGTCTCATCTTCAGGGTTGACACAATACGCACTGGAGTAAAACACAACTTGTGACAAATGTGGTATCCTCATTGAAGACAGATATATTTATATCTATTTTAATTCTTAAAGTATTGTTAATTGTCTTCCTAATATCCGGTCTTCATACCTAGTCTCTAATACTCAAATGTATACAAAAACTTATCCCTGGTCCCCTCTCTGCGCACACAACTACTTATAAACTTGATCCCACGTCATTTTCGACTAATCAGCTACATTTGTCACAAGTTGTGTTTACTCCTGTGCGTATTGTGTCAACCCTGAAGATGAGACTGGAAATGAAGTCTCGAAAATTAGGACAAAGAACAATGGAAAATCTTGATCCAACGTCATTTTCAGACAATCAGCTAATTGAAGGCTTAAAGAAGAAGGGACAAGTGAGAACCCATCAATTGAGGCCAAAAATTACATCATCTGAATATGAAGGAAGTTCAAGATTTTACCGACCTATGAGTGCTATCAATTGTCTTCTATGCTGTTAATAAATTTAAATTTACAAATTTGGTACATCTCCTTCAAAATATCTAACCCATTCTTATGCACCGGTTAATCTAGCAAGTAGTATTTTGGTTATTAATCAATGTATTGGGTTACTGCTCTATGAATTTTTCCACTAAAATCTAGACTGTTACACATGTATCAGTAAAGAAAATTTATTCTCCTACATTTATCAATGTAGCTAATGGCTTTTAACTAAACATGCACTCATTTTAGTTTTAAAAAAGATACGTAATTTAATGCATACTGTGTGATTTTACAGTATGTTAAGTAAAAATGGTCGAGATTGACGAAGCATAAGCGTTTGCAATTTGCATAAATTGTTTGTTTCTTTTCTTGGCCGAGAACGACACAAGAAGGTAAGCATCAGTGTTATGAAATGTGTCCACATCACGCAAGCTTCACTTTATGCGTAAGGAGTTCAAAGATCACGAATAGTTCGACTAACGTTTAGCATTTCAATTTTAACTCATTTGGTAGCACTTAGTAAAACGTATCAGAAATGACTGTAGTCAAATGGAATTCCATTCCTAGATGAACCATTTACACAAATCGCACTCAATATAGATGCATATTAAAAGATAATAAATGGTGAAAAATCTAGCTCAAATTATATTGCAAATATTCTTCAAGACATAGGAGAAAACATAATATATTGATCCTCTACAGAAGCATTGGTAAAATTTAAGAATTAAAACTTATCAAAAGTACAAAATGAAATATTAAACAATTGAAAATCGTTAAATAAATTCCAAAAAAAGGTTTATGACCTATTTACCAGCTCAATTATGAGCAAAAACATTAATTTGGTTTGTCATTATTTTGGAAGACTATGCCTTATTTTGAATTAACATTTCGTAGATTTGTAGCTTTCAATTTATCAAAAATATGCATATTATTCAGAGATTTATGAGATATACCTCCTTTTGCTCTATTCATCGATGATATTTTTATGTGTAGGTAAGAACACCAATGATATAGAAGGAGAGAAGCAAATTCGTCTATATATTAATAGCGATGATTTAGATAGTTAGAAGCATTTGACATTCTAATGAGGTGCAGGTTAAAATTCCAACTAAGTAATCGAAATATGAATTTGGCATATTAGATAGAAATAAAGACTGGAATTTGAACTAATGGTATGCTTCGCAGTTATTTAATTTGATAAGAACCGTGTACAGTGAAATTCTTCCATAGAAAGAAAAAAAGATTTTAATTAAAAACTACCACAATAAGGTACCGTTTTATTATTGTTCTTCCTCTATTATTTTACTACATTAATAATTTTACGATGGGGTATATTTCAAAAGGTAATGAAATCCCGCGTTTAATATTTACAGTCATTGAGAAAATAAAGTATCGATTTGCTTAAGCAATAAAAGATTGACTGGTGATAGAACGAGCATTAAATTACGTAAATTAGCATTAAACAAGAATCAGTGATATTTTGAACTAGACGTAATCTTAATAAATTTTCAGTCAGCCCGCACGATGGCCAAGACATCACGACTGCCAAATGGCGATCGGTAATCAAACCACATTTTTTACATAATTATTAGAAAAGCTGAGACGTTTTTATTATTAAAAGTAAGCTCTTATCCACGTATTATTAGAAAAAGACTGATTGAAATTAAAATACTCATCTGCATTCAAACCTAACTGCATCAATTTTGCTCATCATTTACGTTTAGAAGTTTTGCAGTTTATTAAGTTTGGTAAAAGTTTAAAATAATTTAAACTGTTTCCACATTTATTCATAAAATAATCTGTTATCGTGAGCAAATGAAACTCAAATTTGCATTAAATTTCTTCGAAACTTGTCATTGGCTTTTGAGAGTTCTGGTGATATTTTATTGCACGTACCCATATAATGATTTATATTGAAAATTATAAGTTGCGGAAAGACCGTGTAAAGTTTTTAAATTTAATGAAAACGAGTTTAATGAACATGAATCTTTATTGAGATTATGCTTTTATCAACAGATGTTGACTGTAGCCACAAAATAAATTTATTATTCCATATTTACATTTCGTTATATAAAAAACCAATTATTTCCAATATCTAACCATACTACACTAAAATAATCTGTTTCACTGTGAGTAAAGTTGAATGAAATTCTTAAGCACCTATTCTAGCCTAAATAAATTAGTTGACTATTTTGCTTTATATAGAAAAAATAAATTATTGAGCAAACGAAAAGATATAATTTGACGCTTTAACTAAATTAATTCAGATTCTCTGCACATATATTTTTGCAAACAATATTATCACAACATAGTTAATAATCTCCACTTGTTTTGTTGTCAAACGAAGATTATTTACGTGGGCGGTGAGAAAAATTATTTCAATTTTCTACATTATAAAACGCTTAATTTCTACTAACAAATGTATGTTTATGACAGCACTGATGTTTATATCAAGATCGCAACCTTGATTTAAATAAACAACTTATTGAAAGTGGAGGTGGATAGTTGGAACTTTAAGTCTAAAAAGATGTCATAAAGGTACTACCTGAAGGAGAAGCTAACCAAGACACATTATTAAGTAAAAAACTGATAATTATGAGTAGTGTGCGCCAGGATAGCTAAGTGGTTAGAGCAACAGACTCCGAAGCAAACGTGCCAAGGTAAGAGCTCTGTCCACGGTAAAAGACTCACAGTACTTGACGAGTTCACAAAAAGGACGAAACTGGCCAACTGGATAAATTGTCTTTTCTACATTATACAAATATTAGTTTAAAATTGACAAATTTATGAATATAATGAGACTGGTGTTGGCATCAAGATCACAACCTTGATTTAACTAATACGTTGTTAAATGCCAGAACGTAGGCTGCTAGAACCAATAAATTGACCAAACACGAATATTGAGGTTCAGTGATTTCTTAACGGCTCTAATAATCTCAATTCATTACAATACGTTTAATCAACATCTAGAGCCTAGTAGCGTGGAAACTAGCTCCAAGACCAAATAAAGTTCAAATGGATAACAGACTACAAGTATCAGAACAGAAGAACATTTGGTTATTATCGACTGCACACAGAATTTGACGTAATTAAAAGCAACATCACCAAAACTCGCAAAGCAAGCACACATTATATTGAATTACTCACGTAAGACAATTCTCCACTGAAAATGAGATAGTACTTTCTTTATTTTGTGCCGAACTGTTATCCACATATTTCAATAAATTCTTAACGTCAGGCTTTAATTGTTATAAAGTATGATGCTACGTTTTGTGCAGAATAGCGCAAAGTGTTAACACAGATCTGTTATTATGACTATCGTCAAAAAAGATATTATTATGAGAAAGCCTTCTGTTCTGTATATTCTTGAAATTGTTTCGACGAAAAGTCGGATTATATTCTTTACCATTAAATTTTTTGTACGAATGCAAATACCACAATTTATCCTCAAATTCAGCATCATATGTTTAACGAATCCTTGACGCTAATCGCCGATCAAGAAGATTTTCTGCAGCATAATTTTGTCTAATAAAGTGATTCACATTAATGATTAAATTTAAATAAAAATCAGAATCTACGTATAACTCCACAACTGAAAATCAAACAGATGCTCATGCAAAATCGAGAAATTTAAAGTAAAAAAACATAATTTACATTTAATGTGATCAAGGTTATGACCTTAATTTAAACACCTGACCCAATAAGTACATAAATTTGTTAGTATAAACAAGGAATTGTATAGCGTAGAAAAAGCAATTCACCAGTAGACCAGTTTCGTCCTTATTGGGAACTCATCACGTACTGGCCAGAATTTGCCGCAACCTTGATTATAGTAAATGTTCTCAATGCCCGCACAACTAATGTTCGATTAATTACACAATTTACATGTCAGACACAAAAGTTTTATTGAAGTTTTTAGATTCAAATGGCACTTCATGTGCAACCTGACTAATTTTTTAATAAGAATATTATTGTAAACTGTATAGATTCTTTTATCTCCTATATTTGCTTTTAAAACGCACACGTGTTCAGGATTAATTTGCCCACTTAAATTGCTAGTTTGTGTGTTTTGACAGCTATAAACGGAACATTTAGCTGCGTAATACAAAATGGGCCTTGTTGCTGCCTATAATTAAGTCTACGTGTTATGCCAAATCGGGTGTTTTCGTGAAAAAACACATTAATATATATTTATAAGCATGCAGCGACATTGACTGACATATAATAATTATGCAAGCTTGCATATTTTATTGACAGAATGACTAACTTAATTTTTAAAATAATTATTTTCCAGCATTATCTTGAGTATGATCACAATATAATACATGAGGTAATATCAGTTGGTTTCAGATAATGAAATAAATGTTGCATAAGCTGGTAAAGTAAAATAAAAATGATCAATTATAAATTCTTTGTGATGTGTTTTTCATTCTCTTTTAGATACAAAAAACAAACGACTGCCTACCTACCATAAATTTCATGTTGTTGTGCTTGATTAAGTAACCCATTGCAATCACCGCACCGGTACTGCACATATCCTTTGAAATTATCATCACGCGTTTTGACTTTTTACGCCAGTCATCTGTTATTATTATTTATTCATGATAAAAATGACAGATATGAATAGAATCAAAAACCAGTTACCGTAGCGCTCAAACGTCGGAATATGGATCGATCTTTTTGAGCAAGATACTTTTGTGGATTAAATTAATTCGTAGAACCGAAAACAACTGAGATTATAGTTCCTATCATCGGCAACTCACCATTGTCAGATGCACTTCTGTAATTGTGTTTAAACTTTATAAAATTCTTAGATTTTTCAGATGCAAATTAAATTAAACCAGTGCATATTATGCACGAATTTATTTTCAGAGTTTTCTAAACCAAGAACCTTTAGACTGCAGGTAACTAATAATGATACTTCAACTACAGTTGACAATTATTTTGCTTGATTCGACCTTCTGCAAATCATACTTGCAACATAATTTTCTAATTTATCGGCCCATAACTTGCAATTTAACCCAGGCAGTTTTAACAAGTATTCGAATATAATGAAAATATAATCATTAAACATAATAAAGAATGTGTAAATAGAATTATTCCCTTGAAATTTTTATATTTATCCGTTTGATCCCACATGCACTATTTTTTTTAAATAATAGTTCAATTAAGACCAGAAGAATAAACTAAAGACAGCAACAAACGGTATTTGAATACACTATCTTTAGCGGTTTTCTGTTGCTATGTGTAACATCAGTAATATAATAATAATATAATAATTTTCCTCTTGCAAGCCCGCTCTTAAATATAGTGCCATTAGAGTGATTTAAGAATGCCGGCATGCTTTAGCAAAAGCAGTTTATATAATTATATTTAAAGAATAATCATTCATTCCACTAACAGATATATATATATATATATATATATATATATATATATTCTATTATTATTTATTGGTGGTTTTGTCGATCTTCTACCGGACTCGCCAGTATTTTTGGTCAAAAACTTTGTTCGATCTGCCAAGAGATGCCAAATTTACGTCAAATCCCAGCCATTTAAACAGTGGGAGTGTTTTTGCTAAATTTCAATTTTAAAATGCACTATTTTGTTATGAAAAATAACTATAACTTACCCAAAATTCATGATAAAAGTAGTTTTAAATTTGCCAACACACAAATGATATAAGTGTTGTTATCTCATCACTGCACAAGAGGCAGAATTGTAGGGTTATTCTTTACAGAAAACAAATTAAAACAGTTTATAAACCTGTATCATTTTCTACAAGCTTAACGATATTTGGATGGAACATTATTTTTGCTATTTTGGCATTGTCAAATCAGCGTCATTTCTTTTATTTTTAGACTGTTCTTAACGATTATAATCTGATCCATATTCGTTCAAACTAGTCATATCGATAAAAATAATTTCAACATTGCCAGTACTTTAGAAATACAATTACTTCACTGGTTAAAACAAGTTAATAATTTACAATCGACTGAGGCCCAGTTGTGCAGATGTTACGATCAAACTTAGTGAGGTTCAAAAAAAGAAAGAAGGAATGTGTCTAGTTGGGTAAACTGCTCACCATCTTACTCAGAATGGATCTCTTTTAAATTGACAGCCTCGTGTTTTCGGTGCAATTTTATTTCGGTATTTAAATAGAAGATCTAGTCCTATTCTAATTATTCCACATTTCCTAAAATCATGCAAAAGACTATTTAATATATTTGTTTTTTTTCATTTTGATGTTGCATAAAATGATAAAAATATCACAAAAAATTACTGTTGTTTTTTATTTGACAAGTTGCATATAAATTTATGTAACATTACCCATTTAGATCAAGTAATCGTTATTGAACATTATATGCAATTTTGACCCAAATGGAAACTTGGCACAAAGTTATTAATACTTCAATGGTATTTTAAAAAAGGTCATCCGGGGTTCTGCATATCAGGTGAGAAATTTTAATGCTATATTTAATGTGTAGAATTTGAAACATTTTAAAACTTACAATGTTCACCTATTTATGAATTTAAAATTACATTATATAACTAAGAGAACTTTAATTAAAGTAAAATCATGGTAATTTAAGCTTTCGTAATAAAGTTAAAAGAACCATTATAGTCCAATCTGCTATTTGAAAATCTATTAAGTTTATTACATAAATTATGATAAAATTTTGATTGAAGCTAGAACGAAAAAAAAAGAATTATACTTACGTATAAAATCACAAGTTTTTTCCAAAGCATCAGTTAATCTGGTATGTGTATCATCTGGAAGTGTTATAAATAACTTTTGATCCGTGGATAATGGGCAACTAGCATATAATAAATTATTGAATGCTTACTTTTCAAAATCATTCTCCAAAAGATAAATAAATGCGTGTATTTGCATTTGTATTTCAAGATCTGAAGATGAACCATGGTTGCTATTTCCAAGGAATACACTGTCATGAATAACTTCTAATGGAAAAGTCACCAAATTTTCCATTTCCTATAGCAATAATTTTGCAACTAGATTTTACTTTAGGCAAATAAAGTATCTGCTGAGTTCTCATATAAGGATAGTATTTGGAAAAAAGTTCAAATCCACCTTTAATAAGATAATAAAGTTTACCTCTCAATATGTATACACAAAACCGACTGCCGTTATCATAAATAAATTCTGCAGCTTCTTTTACTCTGCCTACGCTGTAATCAAAAATTAGTTTTACTCTTTTCATCAGACGAGCTGGTAACACCATCGTATACTACTATTTTTAGCTTACATTCTGGTGCAGCATGATACGGCAGAACAAAATTATTTAAATCATTCTTTGCTAAAGTTACATTTTAATACCTGCTTCAATCTTCTAGCGGTTAAAATGTGACTTTCGTTGTATTCAGATTTGCTGCGAACGTCTAAAAAAATAAGTTATAAAAGTATGAGAGCGATTTAGGACGACGAATTTTACATATAATCGGAAAGATATATGTCAGTTAAATGAAAATACATCAAAATGTTGTGATTTCTGTTACTTGCATGTATAAACAATGAATTTTTATTTCAATGAATTTTTACAACAATATTCCGCAAATATTTTTATGTAAATTTTAGTGATAGACCTCTTCACGTAGCATTAACACCTATGGCATTTAAAATAATGCATAAATTTAATTTTAGTCTATTCACATAAATAAAAAAGAAACTAATGTTAAAATATGCTAAATATTATGAGCGTGAACTTAAAATAGTTATTTTGTGGGTTAAAAATCCTCTCATACACTATTAATCAAACGTCAAATTACGGAACTCGTTAAATATTTGTAATGGAGACTATACAATGTGACTTATTTTGCCCTAGCTCATCTGGACCTTAATTTGTGCACTGGGTATAGTAAGGCCATTAACTACATGCACATTTTCAAAATTTTCTTTGGCGGCAAACTCAATGACGAAACAATGCTATTAATAACAGAACTAAAACGAATAAATTGCGTAATATTATTCAGTGTTAAATGTATAGACGTTCAAAATTATTGTTCACATTTTAGAACAATTCAAACTTCCTTCATGCGTAACTGCAATTTGGACAAGAATAAAGATTTTACTATGATAAGGCGATTTATTTTTTGAGCAAACTTCATTTGGTCCGGCTCTAAATATAATATAATTCTGATTGTTATCTTTGTAAGAAAAGTTTAAAATGAATTAGATGTGACACTAAACTGTCATTTTAGGTAGAACTTTCAAAGAAATATCGTCATTTTGAAGCGCAGGTTCATTTAAAGCTATATTGCGTTGGACTGAAGTTTTGATTTTGTATTACCGAAATCATCATTAGATCTTGTTCCATACTTACTCAAATGGTAACACAGTATGCACAATCGAAAACACAGGTAGCACCTATCTTAGACACATCACCTTTTAATAACATTAATACATATTTCTATTAACAATTTCGAGTAGGCATTCAACACATTTGCACACATAGCTTTACATGTCTATAACGAAAGACTGATAAAAACTAATCCTATTGTCACTAACCAGTCGTCATACAACATAGCAAAACTACCGTCAGTCACACTTAAAGACGCGTTTCGAGCTTCCATGATCATCATCGGAGTACGACGGCAAAACTGACTAGCAAGGATCAAACCGCAAGGCATATATATGGAAAGCAAAAAAATATATGCGGATATCACCTCTAGTAGTCTCTCATGCATTTTACTTGGACTAACGGTAGTTTTGCAATGTTGTTTAACGACTGTCTAAATACAATGGGATTTGTGTTTACTTCAAGCTCGCAAGCATGATTTAAAAAATTGTTACCCCCCTTCCGCGCAATCATTGATAATTTAACTTTGTTATCCTTATATATATGGCGAAAGATGCTAAATTTAATTTGTCGTGACTGCATAGAAATAGTGCAGCCGACATTTCAGTTCAAGTACGAGACTACTAGAGGTGAGAGCCGCAAATCTAATTATGCTGTCGATATATATGCGTTGCCGTTTGGTTCTCGCTAGTCAGTTTTCCTGCGTAACCTGAGGATGATCATTGAAGCTCTAAACACGTCAGAGCATGTGACCGTCGGTAGTTTCGCTATGTCGTTCGACGACTGTTTAAATACAATAGGATTGGTGATTACTCCAATCCCACAAACTTGATTTAGAGAAATTTAAACATCAGCCGCGTAATAATTGCATGTTTAATTGTATTATACATATTATTTTTTTAGAATTTTCAAACACAGCATAGAATATGAAAAATAATTGTAAGATTTTACTTTATAGATTTGATTAATATGTGTTTTTAAACAAAGTCGTTAAGATAAATTTTTTAGACTAGAAGAAGGCATAGCATAGCAGACTAATTTCTGATGTAGGTAGAGCACATCAAATTATATCGATACTATCAATGAAAGAAAGAAAAATTAAATGATATATAATATATGTAGTTGAATTTTGTTTCTTAACTTTATATATATATTCACTAATTCTATAACAAAGTAATTAAATCATCTTATAAGTTGTCGATTTTTTTACATTTCCATCATCCTTACCGGTTTGCCTACTTTATGCGCCTTTGCCTAACCATACGACCCTGGTGGAAATTTATGTCTTGGTATATTTAAGTCACCAAGCGGCCTCCAAATCTTCTGATCCAACTATTTAATCTATCAAGGCGTTAAACTCCCTATGCTCAAATTATCAAAGACTTTTTGGTAATTATTTTTATAAACCTTGCCATTGTTCAGTTGATCACGCAAGTTTTCACCATAGGTTGACCGGTTCATTACACCCGTTGCTCCACCCTTATCGACTTGCAGACGCCTACTTCAATTCGAACTACGCTTTTTCAGTTTCTGGAAAACACCTAGAAATACCTGTGGCAAAACTGCTAACTTTGCTTAATTTTAGACCATACGTAAATGCAAACATAGCGTTTCGTAGATGATGTCCATAAATATAAACTAAATGAAGGTGGTAGATTAGCTAACTGAGATGTTTTTTCTAAGCATACATATATCTCTATGGCGGCTGCGTTGAAATGCTTTGAACGGGTAAAAGTCGTGCCAAATTGACAACCATTATCCATTCCATTCGCTAACATATTTTTGCATTATACTGTAAAAACGCAACTAAAAAAGTTTCATTCTCAAATTGAACTAATTTGGAACATACATTGATGATTTTAATATAATTTGGCAACATAGATATGTTGAACGCATAAAATATCCTTCAATGAACAAATGAAATAAATTATATGCAATCCACAATTTATCAAACATTAACTTCGCGGGTGCAGATAACCATTCTTCCAATACAGTTTGTGCACTTGATATAAACACCAATCCCATTTTATATAACCAATCGGTAAACATATCAAACGCCTGCATCCGTCGCTTGTACTGATATATTTTGACCTTCCAGTGCATATCAACTAGAGCACTACGACAAACTCACTAGAAATAATCCAACCACAATGCATACACAAGAAAAGCGATATTAAATAAGCCGTTTTCATCTAAATTTGTCTCGCTTACGTTGAACTTGACTGGCAATGCCTGTTGTACAATTCCTATGCAGACACAAAAACTCTTCGAGTGGAGTTTGCGAGCTTGAAATGGACCCAAATCTCATATTATCTTGCCACTCGCCTACTTAATTCTGAATTCTTCATATAAGTATCTTTTGCGGCTTTCTCCACGCCAGTCAATTTGCCGTCGTGCTCCGACGATGATTATTAAGAACGTCGAAACTCGGCAGTTTATGCGAAAGACAGCAGTGTACGCCGTGTCATGCGTCTAGCTATAGACAATGAGATTGGCCTATATGTCAAGCTTGCAAACTTCAATTAAAGAATTTAGAGTTCATGATCGAGAAGGGAAACGATTAGAAGATAGCATTTGTCGGTTATAATAATTGAGGCGAAATGGCGGTTTTATTAGAAAGGAATGTCCATAGAAAGAACATCTATTCCAGCATCTTTATTTATATTTACTCTAATAATCTGTATTGCATAAAAATAGGCAATTTGAAATCCATGGCGTTCAGAAATGTTAGAAAAGCTGAGCAAAAATATGAAAAACATGAATAGCGACGACATGGAGATGTGCGTGTAAATAAAATTGATACCGAAATGAAGCAGTAAATAAAGCAATGGACGGAGTAATTAAACGAACATTGGTTGCGTGGGCGGTGATAACATTTATTATAATCAAGTTTGTGAACTTGATATAAACAGCTGACCGATTAAAGACATACATTTGTCAGTATAAACTAAGTACTCTATAGCATAGAAAAGACAATTCATCCAGCAGACCGGTTTCGCCTCTATCGAGAACTCATCACGTGCTGTGCAGAATTTGCCGCGGACAGGGCTCGAACCTTAGTACGTCTGTTCGGAATCTGTTTCTATAACCACTCAGTCATGTACTAACTAATGTAACTCGGTTAGTCTTTTTTTCTCTTAGGTGGAGCTTATATGGCATCCATTTAAATCAAGCGGCCCAACTAAAAACCATCCCCAATCTTTCAATACTGAATTGACACCGCACTTCACGAGAAGTGGTATTGAAGTGTGCATTTATTTAATCAAACGGGCGGCGAAAACATTTACTATAGTCAAGGTTGCGAACTTGATATAAACACCTGACCTATTAAGTCCATAATGCGCAGAGTTTACAGCACCAGATTCCGAAGTAGACATGCCCAGGTTCGAGTACTGTCCACGGCAAATTCTGGCCAGTACGTGGTAAGTTTCCAATAAGGACAGAAATTCTTAGTTTATACTGACAAATGTATGGACTTAATGTGTCAGGTGTTTATATCAAGTTCACAACCCTAGTTATAGTTAATGGACGGAGTAGTAAGGAAATTCTACTCTGATCCAATTCATGTGAAGTAAGATAAAACCCAAGATTACCCTAGCACATAAGAAATACCATACTACAAATCGAGCATAAAAACAAGAGCGTTAAGTTATAAATATTATATTAGATCTGTATTGAACAAACGCTCACCTTATACAGGATGTACCCAAACCAAAAAGAAAGAATGGACTCTTTGAGAACTTCACTGTTAGATTATATACGTGAAACAAACAGTAATCTAACGTAATCTGGGTAACAAATGTGTTTAATTAATCTTATAAGAGTAGAAAATAAAGCAACCTGAAAATATTGTGAAACCAAGAAATCTGACCCAGCTAGGTACTCACGAGTAACAGATAGATTGAGAAGGATGTATCCATATATCCAAATGTAACTGCTGTGAATTGACCAGGTTAATAAGAGACGATCAAGCAAGCGAGAAACCAAGAAATAATATTGTGAACATACCGGACGTTGAAAAATCGCAAAGTCCAAACTTTATTGGGTTTTTAGCTTATATCAGAAAAAGACAAGATGAATCGGTACAATTAAATATTCCGACAGAAATATTATAAGTGTAATAGAATATTGATTTTATTTGACTTTATTATTTCAATATAACTTAATTCTTTAATTTGCTTACGTTGTTCATTTCAGAGGGCTTTATTGAACCCCTACTATATTTTTTTTTAAAGCCTTATAATTTTTATTGAATTTGGCCTGAAATATCCATTTATGCATGATGCCTTTTCGTGATTTCTTGGATTAACTTTTTCTTTTCTTTGCCTTTCAATGCTGATTCTTTCCAAATGTCTTCGGTAATTCGACATAGTTTTTATTTTCCATTTAATCTCAGTACTTCAATTTCATTCGCGGTTAGGGAGTTCAACTTACTCTAGTATTTGTTACCAGTTCGTACGCGAACATCACCAACCTTGATTCTATAAATTATTGAAATTAATAAATCTACCGCTTAAAATGGTTGTAAGTTGATGGTTGAAATATAAGCTTTATGTGAGTTCAGTTATACACTTTTTAAACCATGGACTAGATAAATCAACTTCGGATGCTTGTTTAGAATTTTCTTATTGTTTGATGTTTGTTATTTATTAACTGTGTCTGTATATTGAGATGTTGGGCATATGCGTTGTGCTATATTAACATTAATTTGATAACCAAATAACTCGTCCAAACGTGAGAGGTAAATTTAATTTATAAGTATGTTTACTCAACAATGCCTTTAAATTATTATGAGTTCTATACGACTGGATCTAACTTTATATAGATTTACATTTGCATGTGGTTATGTAGATGTATAGCTCTGTATGCATATTTGATCGAGAACTAATTGAAATTGTCACTAATAAATTTTTGATAGAATGGTGCTATCTGGAAGATTAGAATTACTTTCGTTGATATATTTTGCTTTCAGTGTTACCATTTGTGTGAGTATGGACCAAGATTCACTGGTAATTTCGGAAACTCGAAATTAGAACGTTAGCCCAATAGCATATTTCATTATGATTATTAATTAAGAATGAATTTAATGAAAAGCAGTGGTTAACTGGTTAACTGCTACTTAAATAGTGTGTTATTTTAATCTATATGATATCTCGTCATGGAGAAATGTTAAATATATGTCCCACAAATACAACTCTACTCCCCAATTCCAAAAAAAGGCATTATCGCCCTATTTTACTTAGATGATCTTCGACACATCTCCGTCATTTAACATGATTTATTGGACGCTCTACACCATAGGATACCCATTAATAAACCAAGAGTTATTTATAATTCACGAATGACCAAAACGAGCTCCTTATAGAGCGCTTTTGACTCACCTATGTAGAAAGTGTCCTAAACTGCTTTTATTCTTTTGTGTTTAAATAAAACGCATGCGCCCTACTATTCCTTCACATCTCTGAGGCGTTTGGATTTATTTCTTCTCAGTAATAAAATCTGCCCGAATAAATAATAACATACAAAACAGTTTTTAAAATTATCTAGTTTTACCCACATAACAGGTCTAAAGCTGCAAGAATGGGCAGATTTATCATGGTCAGCCTCCATTAGTTTCATTGTCAATAGATTTCATTACTTGCACCAATGTTATTTAACTTAGCTATATTTAAGCTAAGTCAGCTCCTGATTGTCAAGCATGACAGAAATATGGCATTGGTAATTAAAATTGTGGCAATCTTTAGCTTTCAAGCGGTTCCCATTACTCAATGTACGTCATCATCGCAAGCCCACCTTTCTGAGAACGCTATCAATTTTAATACAGTGAAGAATTTTATCATGAAACTGGATTCTAATTCTACATTACTCTCATTACCTGCCACCTTTGATGAAGACACCGAGATTAAATACTGTGACAAACATCTAGTCATTACATTATTTTCTATTGAAAATTTAACAAAATTATTGAAAATCATTTCGAATCGGCCTGTCTCATATGTTTCAAAACAACAAACCACAAAACAAGACTGATCCTATAATACCATATGTCCAGCTCCTCATACTATATGATTGTGAGATCTATTACCTCCTCACGCTAGCTCCCAATCTCCTCCTAAAGCAGAAAGTTCCCCAATTTTTAATGTGTTATTTCACATGGTCACATTCACCACGAGCGATTCTCAGTGGCCAATTTCTTACATTTGTGGTTTACTTTAAACATAATTATCATGTATTTCCTATATAGGTAAAAAACTTGTGGTTTTTAGCATTTTTCACAGCGTGCTACTCTTAGAATATGCGCAAAATTAAGTTTCTATTTCTAATTCATTATACTCTGAAAGTCTTTTGCCAATTGTTTCGACTTCCAAGGTCAAATCTGAATTTAATGTAACAAACCTTAACTTTAAAAATCCAATTGCTAACACTTTTAGCATATACTTTTCGGAAAATGATCATTTGAGGTAAAGCATGTTTCATTCAAAGATTGAATAGCGCCTATTGTTACTGAACCAGGAAAAAATAAACCTCCTGTTCTTTTCCTTTTTTAGCTTAAATTATCTAATTTTATTTTTATAAAATCACTCATATATATATATATGTATATCAACTTTATCACCATCTTCAAGGAGAACAATCCAAAATTCGTAAATAACTAATGTGTCAACGACATATAAACATTAAACAAATAATGAATAACTTATTTTTTTAAATAAGAAAAAGAAAATGGAAGTAGTAACAATGAAAAATATCCAAATATTTAGCAAAAGTTGTTTTAGCGTCCAGCTAATATAATTATATTTGTTTAAATAGCCCAAAGAATTGAGGCAAATTAAATCTCTATACAACACCATTATGGTAGTGCTTAAATGTTGACGTAAATTACTCAGTGTTGTCCTCCATGTCAGTATTTTCGCCGCCGTTCTCCACCAAATTTTGGCCTTGATTGATGGTTTCTCATTTTCCCTTCATTTTGATGACCTTCGTCATCTGCTTGTATGAAAATGACTTTGGAATAAGACATTTTTTTCCAAATTTTCGGGACTTCATTTCCAATCCCATCTTTCAGGGTTGACACAATACGCACAGGAAAAAAAACTTGAGCCAAATGTGGTATTCTCATTCAAGACAGATTTATTTATATTTATTTTAATTCCTAAACTATTTGTTATTAAATGATGAATCCCTTTGCGCAGTGCTGTCCTTCTTGTTGTGGATTTGACCGCATTTTTCTTGTGCGGGACAATTGATAGCACTCTTAGGTCGGTAAAATCTTGAATTTGATCATTTTCAGGTGCTCTGATGGGTTCTCAATTGTCCCTTCTTTTTTAAGCCTTCCATCAGCTGATTGTCTGAAAATGACGTTGGAAAAAGAACAATGGAAAATCTTGTTGTTCCAATGTCATTTTCAGACAATCAGCTGATGGAAGGCTTAAAAAAGAACCCATCAATCGAGGCCAATAATCAGAGCACCTGAAAATGATCAAAATTCAAGATTTTACCGACCTAAGAGTACTATTATTATTGTCTGCCCTAATATCCGGACTTCATACCTATTTTATTATACTCACACGTATACACGAAATTATCCACTTCACCCCACACGCACACAATAACCTTTATACACATTTGTGTACCCTACCAAAGTCAAATTTATAGAATAACTATAAGCAGACCCTGTGGGTTGACACGTCTATCGATGATGTCTAGATTTTTAATTGCTGTTCCGAACGCGTAGAGGGATCAAAAAAATTACTTATATTAATCATACTGCAGTAATCCACAAATTCTCGATTTACCTAATCTAATTCTGTGTGCAATAGGTTATAGACAGAGAAATAGATTATTAAAACTGTTCAAAGTATATAGTATTAATCTATCGCTTGGAAATGACAGAATACGAAGCCTACACCAACGAGTCGTATCTCAGCTAAATATATATTTATACGCATATCCTGTATAGATTTAGATTTTCCCATTTATATATCTGTGTCCAAAACATATACATTTCAATTTATATATAAAAATTTACATGTAAGCAACAAGATAGGTTCCTAACTTACACGTCTACACGCTATACCTTATTCATATATAGATAATCATATAAGCAACCATTTGGGTTCTTCCCCCATACTTTCCTTTATAAATATCTATATATCCATCATATATATATGTATATATATATATATGCAAAATTACAGGTAAGGGCAATAATGTATATATATATATATAGCAGTATATATATATATATATATATATAGAGTTATATATATATATATATATATATATACATATATATATATATAGATGAATAGTTTCCTGATTTATATAAATGTGGGACAAACTCACATGGTTGCTTATATATGCGTGTATACAATATACATAAAATTAATATCATATCATATCAAAGGATTAACTACATCGGTCAAAACACGTTTTTTAATATCTAAATATCTATTTATATATATATATATATATATATATATAAAAGAAAAGCAATGATCTCTTTGAAATACAAGTACCTATTATACACCCTGAGTTTAAAGTATATCTACATAACATATATATTTTTTCTTTTCTTTACTCACATTTTCATGAATTCATAAATATCCATGCATATATACGTCTACACAAAATTTATTATGTATATCCAAATCAATATATAAGCAGCTATGTGAGTTCCCTTCGCATCTTATATAAAAATCTAAATATTCTTCGACATATATATTACAACTATTTAAATAAGCATGTAAGCAACCATGTGAGTTCACCCCATAACTTATATAAATATATAGAATTATTTATATATATTTTATCCATATTTAGATAAACATATAAGCACCCATGTGAGTTTGTCTCATATTTTATATAAATCGAAAATATTCATATATATATATATATATATATATATATATATATATATATATATATATAGACGTGTATGTAAATGGATATTTATATATAAGATTTGCGTATAAATATATATAAATAAGTAAATAGAAATATTTTAATAAAAATATAAATATTGCTAATGTATTATATGCCAAAATTTATTTGTAGGAACCCATCTTGTTGCTTACATGTAAATTTTTATATAAACATAGATATGTATATGGTTTGGACACAGATATTTAAATGAAAATAATAACATTATGCAGGATATGTGTATAAATGTGCGTTTGGTTGAGGTACGATTCGTTAATATAGGCTCCGTATTCGGCCTTGTCCAAACGATATTCTTTCAGCAGTTTTACTAACTTCTTTCTTTCTCTATGACCTATTGCACACAGGATGAGATTAGATAAACCGGGAATTTTAGGATTACTGCAATATGATTAAAATAAATTTTTTTGTTGATCCTTCAACGCGTATGGAACATCAATTAAGAAAATATAGACATCATAGATAGGCGTGTATGTCAATCCATAGGGTTTGCTTATAGTTATTCTATAAATGTCACTTTATTAGAATACAAATATTTGTATATAGGTTGTTGTGTGTGTAGGGGGGGGGCAGTGACAAGGATAAGTTTGTATATAAATTTGAGTTTAACGGAATAGGTATGAAGACCGGATATTAGGGAAGACAATAAAACATACGTTAGGAATTAAAATATATATATAAATAGATCTGTCTTGGATGAGAATACCACGTTTGTCACAAGTTGTTTTTTTCCTGTGAGTGTGGTGTAAACCCTGAAGGTGGAACCGGAAATGAAGTCCCGCAAATTCGGAAAAACTGTGTGAAAAATCTTGTTCCAACGTAATTTTCCAACAAGCAGCAGATGGAGGGCTTCAAAATGAAGGGACGAGTAAGAACGCATCAATTAAGGCCAAAAATCGATGCACCTGGAAATGAAAAGTGCTCAAGAATTTACTGGCCTACGGGTGGTACCATTATGGTCATGTCAGTTTTAAGACAAGGCCTCATCAGCAACACAGTGTCTTTGCGGCTTTCGCCGTACTGCATCATAAGCACATTCAAACCTTGCAGCTAAATCTGACCGACTAAGAAACTAAAAACATTAATTATATTCTATTATAAATCTTTAACAAGATCGCCTCTGAGCTCGACTCAAGGCCATACCGGGCAGGGTTTCCAACAAAGAACTATGAT
>JAQBSW010007821.1:0-38178 GCA_029291075.1 Eudiplozoon nipponicum | reverse complement strand
AGTAAATGCCGTACGACGTTACAAACTCGGTTAAGGTGCTCTGAATATAGATTTGTTACTGATAGGGGGCCCTTAAGAGGGCCTGGTCGTGCGTTCTCCTGAATTATTCAGAGTGTGAAGATGTCCTAGAGCCTTGGGTGGACTCTGGTTGTTGTTCCTCCCGTTGTCGAGTTGTAATCACGATGTGGAAAACGTCGTTCAGGTTCTGCAATTAATTGGCTCGTCTCGCTGGTTGTACCGCAACAAGATGAGTCACGGATGTAGCCAATTGTTGGTGAAACTATCAAATCACCAGCGTAGGTATTGACAGCCGACAGAACGCACACGCGTAACGCAAAGCAGAATGCAAATGCGACAACTGACTTGCATGGTAAATTGCCGTGCTTAAATAGCATGCCATAGTAATATATGTCTACTTGCACACTATTGGTTAAACGGCAAGTTTCGCTTTTTTCTCATTGGTGCAACGTAAATAAAATTTAATTTAATTTACGCAATATGTCGGCCATTAATTTGTGTCGTTACAATTGCTTTGTGAGTCGCGCTGTAGGACTTTTACGAAAGCAAACTGCTTGGTGTATTTATTATTGAAAATTAAATTAAATTAGCTAAACATATTACCTAAATTTTATTCCACATTATATATTAGTTGATAAAGCATTATTTAATATATTTTCTCTCTGATTAACTGAGATAATTATTAAAATGGTTGCTTTTTACTTATGCTCTTTGCCATAGTTTTGAAGCTAATTGCTATTAAATGTTAACCGTATTGCAGATTATATATCTTCATGAGGTTTATGCCTCGACAGACGCTTTACCTTTTTATCTTGATTTTCGTCATTGCTTTTTTTCTTAATTTAATTCTTTTAATATGGTATTATAATGGTAAATCAGACCTATTATTTGATAAATCTAACTATGGATTTGCGCGGAATTATATGAAGAAATGGCAGTCCTTATTGTCACATAAAATCCCAGAACTTAATCCAGGTAATTCTAGTCTCTTTGATCGTAGAAACATATACTCTCGTTTTCCTTCATATTCAGAAAACTGGTGGTAGTCATTATGAAAGGTCGTTTGTTAAACTGGGTGTACATAATCGAAAATGTCATTGTTCAACGAAAACAGACATTTGCTTGTGCAAAAACAATAAAAACCTAACTTGGATATTTAGCAGGTTTGAGTGAATTGTTTGATTTGAGATTTTCGACTGGCTGGGCTTGTGGGCTTCATGCCGATTTTACAGAATTGACAGAATGTGTTCATAATAAACTAAATCAAATAGATAACCAGCTGATTAAACGAAGGTAAACCTGTTTTATAAACAATAAATCTAAATTTTAACTTATGGCTAACCGTATGTAAATGGGTTTTTTCTTTATACATACATTTGTGTGCTCGTATTCGTAATATGACTTTGATACATTTTAAAGAATAAAAATAAATAAAGCATTTTATTACGTATTAATAATTATAATCAGTATTAGTATTCTGCCTTTCAATGGGCGTATTATACAAAAGCTGAACGTTGAAATAGAAGTTGAGAATACTTATATAGAGGCTCGCTGTCTGTTTAATTTTGTTATATTTTTTCACGTTGAAGTTTATTTTGATTAGGGGCTATTTTACATTTTCTAACCTTCAAATCATTAAATAAATAAACATTCTTACACGTTTATGTGATGTATATAGAAGTTTATTTATTTCATATACCCATTATTGTCTTAAACTACTTGTAGCTGATCTATTGCATATATTTTAATATATCCTTCTTTTGTAATCTCTGGAGCCTAAATTTCGCTACCCACATTTTGGCCTCTAGAAGCGTGGGTTGTGCGTGTTCAATTGATCTTTCTGTTTTCATATTTGAGACTGGTGCCAATGTCAATTCAGGTAAGACTTATCCAGTGGCGTTCTTGTTGGTGAATTGGACGGAGTGCGCGCCTGAATCATACACTGATTCGTTAACGACCTAAGTATGATTATATATCTGGAAAGCCAAAACCAGTTGAAATACCTGTAGTTCTTGGCTTCTCAATTCCAGAATAAAATAAATCCACTTTATTCTATTGGAGCAAGTGTGTTGAACAAGTCTTGTAAAAAATTTAATACATTGATGAAATTTGGAACAAGAAAGCCAACCCTAATCTAACAAACAAAGATTGCTTGGCAGAACAATAATATTGCAGCTGAAACTGTGCGCGAACAACCGAAATAACAAGATAGCATCAGATTCAACAAAGAATGCTCCAACAAAATTTTGAAAGGATTTTTTGCGAACTTAATTTATTTAAAATTCAAGCGTAAAAATAAATTTTAATGTTATTTTTATAAGGGGAAATACTGACTACCACAGGTATTGTTTATTTTGTGTACAAACAGAACGCTTCAATAATATTTAATTTTAAACTGTAAAGAAGGTATTTATGTTTTGACAGTAAGTATATTTGGCATAGACTATATTAGCAGAGGGACTTTTTATAAATTGATGATATAAGCCTTGATTTGTCTACAGTTGCCGTTTGTAAGTTTGACTAGATGTTTATATATCAATCTGTTGACTAGCAATATAACTTTTCATTATTTGACTCGATTGAGTTAGTTATAAATCTAGATGACTTATTTGCGCCATCTATTGACGAGTTTGAAGTTTAATTTACAGATTTTCGTTATTGGACATTGTGGTTTAAGCAGCAGTATTTCCTTGTAAACTTTGTTTCCGTCTTTGCATTGACTGCATAAGTACTATATGATATCAACTCATAATACTGTAAGCTCGAGAAAGCACAATATTGCTTCGGCGCAGTTGAGATCTCAATTAATATGGGTTAGTCCAGGCACGACATCGACGTGTAAGCTTAGCGAAGGGGTTATTTGCAGCTTCTCTTTTCGACATACGTTTGCCGCCAGGATTCTTTTCTCAGAGTTTTTTTAACTGTTACTAAATTGTATTATAACTGGACGAATATCCGCAATTGTAATCGTTCCAAAGTTACTGGATATTTTTTGTAACAGTAAATGTACAAGACTGCATATTCATTGCTCCATCTGTCAAAAGTCACAATTCAATCATTGTCATTATTTTATTTTTAAGAACCATGTATGAATAGATGCTATTTAAATTAAAAAAACATTGATTCCGCTGGAGGTGACAACAGTTATTTAAATCATTTTTTTAGCTTAAATTAAGCACATATCATCATATAAATATTTTTCAGTATATAATAAGCATTGTATAAGGTAGCAAAGGCAGTTCATTCAGTAGATCGACTTTGTCGTTATTGTGAACTCTTCAAGTACTGTCCAGATTTTTGCCACCCTATACAGAGTTTGGTTTTTCCAAGCACATATATAATAGGATTGATGTTAATATCAAGCTCGCAACCTTTATTTGAATAAATGTTTTGTAATTGTCTATTTGTAATATATTTTATAACATATATGCAAAGTATTCAAATACACAGCATTCTTTTTATCAGAATTGCATTTCAAGAATTCATTTAAAATTACACATTAGCGCCTTCACTCAATTTTATCTATTGATTTCCTGTGAAAAAACAAATAACTAAATTTGTTGAAATAAAAAAAATTTTCCAAATAAAAAATACACGGGAAAGAGAAACGTAAATGAGCACAGTCGTGTATGGGGTTTGGAAAGCTCCATGGTAATTGTATTGCACGAACAAATCGTTTTTCCTTTTACAGTTCTGGACAACGTTGATCTATTGCCATCGCTTCCAAATAGGGAGGTATCACAAAAAACCTAGCCTTCGTTAGAATTGAAAAGCGGTTTGTTGACAATTCTCAATTTTCAAAGGGTAAAAGCTTTTTGTTATATATGTGCGTGCATCACTATTCTCATTTTTCACAAACCAAGTTTTTATACAGTCATAAAAGCGTTAATGCAATTTTAAACTGCATCCGCCCATATATTTATGTCGACAGGAACAATATAAATTATAGATAACGTTATATGCTGATTAAAGTGGAATGTTGTCTTCACACTAGGTAGAGGATGCTTAGTGATGAATGTTTTCAAAACAGTTAACTGCAAAACGTGAAAACGCGAAAGCGGTACCGAATCTATTTCTTATGCGATTATTTTCTTCTCACTCATTTGTATTCTGAGTGAATATACATCAGTCTCTTATCATCAAACGGAAAATTAACAATGGGTTTAATTATATTATTATGTTTGACTTATCTGCAAAATGTGTTGGGTAACCGTTAATTATAAGAGTATTCTTGATACCCTTCAACACAGTCCGTCGAATATATACGTATTATCCTATTACATGGTGTCTGTTGAAATGTAAAAATGTTTGTTCATATATTTTGGGAACCCAATACTTGACGTAATTCCAACTGTAGTTGAAAATGCTCAAACATTGCTTAAGTCTGAAATAAGTCTTCCTACTATATAAAGAAGATTCTCACAGTGGTGTTCAAGTAAGCCTTTTTCGGTGAAGTATTCTTCATTGCAACCTGTTTTGCGCCATAATTCATACATTTTTTGTTAAGGGAATTAGACAAGCGACTAATATCATAAATCATAATTTTCGGTTACATAAGCTCTAGCCTAAACGTCTTTGATTTCCAACCTGTACCGGAAATGTAGTGTTTATCTGGCGAGTATAATGTGTAATTTGGCATCTGAGGCTGTGCGGCAGAGCATGTGTTTGCTATTTCTAAAATATGGCTGTAGTAACACATTTATTAGTGGCTGAATGCAAAGAAAATTAAAATTTTCCCCCCTAAATTCAGCCGATCGAAGGCATTGATTCACATATATTATTGATCATATATGTTTCTGTAATAGAATGAAGCAACGTGAGTATACTTTATTTGACCGTAGCAGATTTTTTGTTTGATATATGGACGAGTGTTTCTTATGTGATTTACATTGTTATCAAAAATATGTTTTTATCTAGAAATCTCTGAAGAAGTCGGATAATTCAATATCACAAAGGATTTAAATTAGAACAATTGGATGGTGATTGGTTGTGTAAGGCCTAAATGTAATCTTAGGTTTCGGCTTTGGATTAATTGTAATTACGTCTTGCGATTTATTGACTATTAAGTTGTGGGAATTGGTCACTTTGTTGGCTGTATGAAGCTAGTTTTCCCTGATAACTAGCATTAGTCATTGATTAGAGTATTAATTGTCATTTAGCCCACTACTTATATGGATCTACACTCTTGAAAGTGCTAATGGAACTAGTTTAAACAAATGTATCATAATTGATACATCATTGTTGACCACTAACTTCAATCAAGAAATTTAGGTTATTTACTTCTGCTGGCATAATCTCGTGAGTTAGTGCAACAAGCTTAAGGTAGTGGAAATGTATTAAAGAAGACGATGTATCGACATCACTTGTTATTGTAATATGCGCAAACCTAAGTCAAAATTAGCTCAGTAGTTGCTCTGGAGAGTTGTCGCTCTTTGTCGCTATTGCAAACGTTTTAGCAGCATTAAGTTTATGTTACTGCTTGTCTGCTGGGTCGCTAGTTGCAAATGTCGTACGTATCTCTTGGGCCTAGTTTCTATATCCTTTCTCTTCGCGGAAGTTATGGCGAGTTAACAAACTTGAACATGAACGATATCAGTGATTGTGATGTAAAAAAAATTTCTTCGGGACTATTTAGCATTAACAATTTCCTTCCTTTTAGACTTCTGTGAAATTCACACTGGTGTTAAGCTAAATAATGTTTGTTGCGAAGAACTAATATATATGAAAGTATGTATTAGGTGTTGCGAACCTAGTAACAAATTAGTTCAGTTGTGACCACAAGGATAAACTAAAGACAGTATGAACGGAAAGTACAATCTCGTGCACATTGGTTTCGTGCTTACTGGCGACTCATCAGTAGGAGCCGGAATTACGCCTTTTAACCACTATATATTTAGGTTAAGAATGTGGAATAATAGGACGGTACAATCTACTATTATCCCACTTTCTTCACCTATATATATATATAGTGGTTAAAGGGCTCCTACTGATGAGTCGCCAGTAAGCACGAAACGAATGTGCATGAGATTGTACTTTCCATTCACGATCGCAACACTTAATACATATTTGGTGTTAAGCTGCTTTGTCTCTGTTGTGCGCCAGACGCCATGACGAGCACTGCTTTAATGTCTTTATGTTTCAAAATTTTCATGCGACTTGAAAAATGTCACACTGATTCTTGAGTTTTTGACCGCATTAGAATCCGCCTTTCTCAAAGTTTTACAATTAGCACTGAAGTTCGACAACGATATAGCGTTATCTCATTCTGTTCACCTGTGTCGTATAAGAAATCTATGTTGAAGTTTCTAAAAGGCTAACGTAAGTGATAATAAGTCATTTTAATCTTAATGCTGACTTTGAATAAGCTAAAGACACTTTTCTGATATCTGAAAATTAAAGAGTTCTTGTAGTTGCTAACAGAGCCGCGAAATAGTTCATTTGATAAGGTCTAAAGATAAAAGCGTTAAAATCGACCATTATGGCCAATTTAGATGCCAAACTTCAGATTGCACCAAATGATGTCCTGTTTTCACTTTCCAATATATTCGTCTTTATGGAAACCCTAGCAACAAAATGCATCAGCATTGCTGAGATTTTCAGACGATGTTATCTTTCTGCTGATAGATCTTGACCGATTCTGCAAATGGTTTAGACTTCGATTATTTATTTCTGCGCAAGCACGTTGTCATTCACATTTTGTTTGTCTGGTATATTGCGATTGACTCTTTTGACTGATTTATTCTAAGTCACTGTAAGTTGAGCATCAGGTAGCATAATTTGTTAGGAACCTTCGCGTGATGTTCTGCTCTCTTGAGATAATTTATATTTCCATACTGGCGCGTCTACGTAATGATCAAATATTATAGTGACAAATTTTTTTACAAAAAGCTGCTTAAACTTCCTGTTCGGCAGGACACTATCACTACCAAAACCATTATCTTCATCGGCATTTGACAAAAATAAGCTTTACTTTTGCATAGCTATGTCAAATGTGTGTGGCTGTGTATAAGCACTCACACTTAGATTAAGCATTTTCAGCTGATTCTCATTAGGTTTTATTATAAAACGATTTACCACTCGATTCGTTATAGCAGAACTAGTCTCAATTGTGGTCTGTCTATATATACCCAAATTTCCTAACTTAGTGTTTCGTCTGATCTGAACATCTTTAACCTCTCTTTTACGTGCGTTATATGTAAAATCCTTTATCCATTTAAAATTATCCGTGTGAAAAAAGGAAATTAATATAGACCCTTTTTAATTTTTTCTCTCTAATCAGCTCAAATTTACATTTTTCTAAATCGTGGATCATTAACTTACAGAGGGCGGGTAGTGAATAATTAAATATCTCTTAATTTATATTTGGATTTTCTTATTGTTTCATCGTTGATTACTTGTCATCTAATTGTGCCTATTAACTGAGGTTCTTTATGTAGTGTAGCACTTTTTAATAAGCGTTTACTTTTTTGAAAAAAGGCAATATTTCTTTCCACTATTACTATTATCTTTCTTTAAGTAGGAATTTTTCGCATTTCTTTTATGAACACTTTTTATTTTAACTTTATATCCTAATGAAACATTTTTCTTTAATTGTATTTTATTTTTACTAACACTTAATTATTTACCGAGAAATTTTTTGCGCCCGGTTATTCATGGTATCTTTCCCCGTCCTTACCCGGATGCCACTCATAAATACTTCATTTCGAAAGGAAGTGTAAAAGATAGGTCTGACTTATGCAAAGAGGAATTGACGTTCATCACTTTAGTTTCACTTGGATGAGTGATACACGTGCCGTTAATTGTATGCAACTTATTATTTCTCAGTCTTAAACAAACGCTCACATACACACACAGGCGTGACGTACAATTATCTAGTGAATCGTTAGATGTTAAATCAATGTAACTTCACTTGGATGAGTGTACACGTACAGTAACTGATTACTTATCAATCGAAAACAAACGAGAGCACATACACACAAGTATGGCGTACGCTAATCTAGTGAATCGTCAGTATGTAATTTCATTTCGATGAGTGTACACGCAAATATACACATACATGACACACACTTTCTTAGTGCTTAAAAGATCTACCAATTAGTATAGATGAAGCAATTAAAAATCAATGATTGAGCGAGTGGTGGTAACGAATCTATAAATCAAGTTTGTGAATTTGAAGTAAAGACCAATCCCATCGTACTTACTATGCATACTCTATTTTATTTCACCAGATTTACTGAGGCGTTTAAACCCTCTTTTTTACTTGTTAAAGTAAGATAAAATGTTTCTTTAAAAATATATTGGAACAAATGTACTTAGATTTCTCCTGGTGAATTATATAAATGGTTTACTTTGATTATCTGAATTCCGTTATAGTAATGGTAAATGACTGCTAAATTGATGATTTTGTATGTTTTTCCGACACTACAATTGCAGATATATATACTTTACAGTGCTTCGCGAACCAGTTGCTCGATATCTTAGTGAATGGCAGCACATGCAACGCGGAGCTACTTGGCGCGGAATCACTCTCATTTGTAATGGACGTAGACCAGACCCAACTGAATTTACTCATTGTTATCAGCACGTTGATCGCCGTTTCTTTCGTCGAATGACAAAATTCGTCAGTGAAAGTAATCAAGAAGATTTAACATTCTTTACTAATGTCAGGTCTGGTGACAATAATGTGGTAAGTAGGGAGTAAATCACGTTATTGATTAAATACTTTCTATGCACATTAGTTTTGGATTAAGTTTACTAGACCTAAACAAAGCAGAGTTTTCCTACTTTGTATTTATTATTTGTAAAATATTTCGTATGTGTTGACTTCACCGATATTAGTTAGGTCGCTTATGTGGAATCTCCCAGAATTTATTATAATGGTGTTATCCAGCTCAGACTTAATTATCCGTAACTCCGCAGTCAGAGTGTTCATTTGTGCAGACAATATTCTTACTAATTACTATAATCAAGGTTGCGATCTTAACATAAATAACTGACCCATTATAAAATAAGTATTGCATAATGTTGAAAAGGCAATTTATCCAGTAGACCGGTTTGGTCTTTATTAGGAACTCAGACCTTGCACTTATCTGTTTCAGATTTGCACTAAAATTTTCCGGGAAAATAAATAAGAATAAATCCCCAAATAGATTTATGCAAACTCTAAAAACCGTCCTTACAAAAAATATGAAAATATTCTGAAGTCAAAGCTAACTGGTCTTGATGGCGAAAATTAGAATTAAATTTAGACCAGGATCAGTTAGACTATGCACAATGCAGGTAAAACTGTATGTGGCATTGCAGACCTCCGTAGAAATTATCGCTGGTTCTCTTTAACATCTATGGAGATAGTCGAAACAATGCGCCAAATTACATAAGGTTCCGCTCATAATAATACTCGTCGCAATGTAGGACTCCAACTTAGGCGCAGTCTAAAAGTCGATCTCGAATTCTTTTGGACAAGAAGGGCTGAAGAAATGGAAGTGGCGTTTGCGTTAGGTAATAGTCGCTTTTTGTTCCAACTTGTTCGCGCAACAGGTCCGAGAAAATTAATTTCTAAACTATAAATGATAGTAACATCCTTTTAATAACCGATAAAATCAGTCGGCTTGATAAGTGGGATGAATACATAAAAGTTCATTTTTCTTTGGCATCTGCGTCAGGTCCGATTGCCGAAATCATGCCTGTATCAACAGTGTGGAATTGTCGTCTCCTTGAACCATCTGAGTTACAAATATTGGATGCAATCATATCTCTTAAACGTCGAAAAGCCGTAGGTCCTGATGATATGCTTCCGGGATTATTTAAGGATTACCTGATCTGCGTTTTGACTAACACAGCTTTTATTGTTACAATAGTTTTCTTTCATTAATATATTTCGGCTACCTTTATCGATAGCCTTCTTCAGTTGGTCCATCCTCACAAGTTTAACATAAGGTTGGTGGCGGTATAATTTCAGGAACGTTGACTAACTTTTATCGTACTATATAGACTGAGGAGACCGTACAATTTGATTGGAATGAGTCGACCATTATTCCTATCATTAAAAAAGGCAGTCGCAATTTGTGTGATAACCAATCTGGTATAAGCTTGACTACAGTCGTGGCTAAGTTATTTTCTTCGATTAACCTACGTCGTCTTAGCGCTTCACGTTAATTACACACTAGAGAAGAACAGGCTTGATTCCGCTCAGGACGGGGTTGTGTAGAAGATATTTTTACGTTAAGGCAAGTTATGAAAAAGCAACATTTATATTGCTGTCCCATAATAGCCGTCTTTCTAGATTTCAAGGGTGCGTTTGACCCGATAGATTGCGATATTGTGTCGAAAAGTAAAGTGCCCACAAAATTTGTCATCATTATACGCGCTCTGTACACAAAAAATTTGGTCGCGTTACTGTTTACAACGAATTAATGCCCAAATTTACAACCAGCAATGATTTTCGTCAAGGCTGTCCACTTTCCAACTTTGCTTACTTTTGTAATCATTGCTAATATGAACAACACTTTTTCAATCATTCAGGATGCAAGTGTTGAAGCTCTCCTGGGAGGTAAACTTGCGGATTTTGGCTATGCAGCTATATTGTTCTATTATTCGAAAATCGAGATTCTGTTCTGGCCACCTTAAACAGATTAACAGTCGTTGTTCCGTCTTTCGGAATGAAATCATCGCCCTCCAAATGTAAAATATTTTTACAGAATCACCCACCACTCACTCCAACTCTGCGACTACAGAGTGAAGATCTAGACATTATTGGCAGGATTGCATACCTTGGGAGCTATATCAGTAACTCAGACTATTTTCCTGATGAAGTGAGAATGCGAATCTTGAAAACCAGACTAGCTTTCTCGAACCTCTGCCATTTATGGAGAAACGCGAGTATTTCAATCTGCATTGAAATTCGTGTTTACAATTGCATCTGTACGCGTAGTTTTGCTACATGCTAGTGAAACTTGGCCCCATAGATTTGATTATTTAAACGCTTACAGACATTTTAACATCGTTGTTTGAGGAGCATACCACATTTAGCTAATGTTTATTGCGGAGAACTAATATATATGCAAATATGTATTAGGTGTTGCGCACCTAGTAACGAATTAGTTCAATTATGACCAGAAGGATTAACCATAGACATCATGAACGAAAAGTATAATCTCGTGCACATTCGTTTCGTGCTTACTTGCGACTCATCAGTATGAGCCGGTATTACGCCCTTTAACCACTATATTTTGGTCAATAATGTGGGATAATAGGACCGTACCATCTTCTAGACGAATGTGTAAACCTGCAATAGTGAAGCTAACATCATATAGTCTACGACAATGCGACTTCAACGCTAACTCACACTATATAATATATATACCGAGTCTGTAAAGGATACTAACACTATGGCTATTGTGTTAGTAACCGATACCAACATTATTGTACCGAAAAGGTACATGGTACTAACACTATGGTTTCCGAGTCGGTAAATGGTACCAACCTGATGGATATCAATTTATGCTACAGTTCACCGAAATTGAGAATTACAACAATTTCTGAACACCTGTTACTCCAGTAAATCCATACACTCTGGCCTTGATCGATATCAGTTATCACATTTCGCGGTAAGCATAACATTGATTACGGTTTCTAGCATTGATTGTATTATATGTATTTAAACGTGCTGCCCAAAGTCGGTTATTAATGGAGACACCTTCAGTTAAGCAAGCTTCTGCCTGTGAGCTAAAAACAATACTGATGCTCCATTCTCTGCCTTGAGAAAATTCCGTGGTACCGGAGTTTCGAAGTTAAGAATAGTGCACCAAATTCTGTAATGCTCGTACGATCGTGCTTTCTGGATTCAGATACGGAACATATATTGATTTCGAATTTTTCTAACGTACCTGTAAGATTTCCCTGTTGTCCAGCTTGTTACAATGTTCGTACATTAACCGAGTTGACTTTAAGACCTAACCTAGACTTAACGAATGGTACTTCACTTGAACTATTTTCGATATTAGGCTAAATGATATGATTAACATTTACCATTAGGAAAGTATATAAAGGAGAGTTAATGCGAGATTGAGAAGGGAAATTAGAATTAATAAGAAGGCGAATCGTAGATGAAGGTGTCTGCTGTCGTCTAATTGCGCTAGTCCACTCTGCTGGACTGAACAGATGAGGCGATCCTTTATTTATTGCGTGACGGCCGATACCGATAAGATTGATTGTTGATCGTATTTTTCATGGCTATATGTGGGCCAAAAAGGATACTAGGTCGCCCGTTTCTAGTGGAGACAGTTTTTATTGAAATTTTTTCATTCTCTTAGATAGTCTGTCAATCAGGGCTGATCAGCATTTGCTGCCTAGGCGCCAGTGGCCAAAGTTTATTTAGGCATTCGAAACCTGCCTTTTGCATCATGCACACTTCAACTCAATCAGTTTTAGTACAATAAACTTAGTGCCACCTTCATCCCACTGTGTTTTGACACTCATATTTATGTGACTGGCGTTATCGCCATCTTTTGTGGAGGCCATGTTGTAGTCATCTTTGATCTCAGAAGCAGATATTGTTCGCGATATCAGTAATTTAACTACTTCAAACTGCATTCTCTTTAACCAATACACACTTAAATGGACAACAATTTAGGTAAGTCTTGTGGCAAACAATGTCTAGTTAAGAATCTTTGGCTAAATCTGATTTATTAGCTTAGGCTTTCTTGAATCTGCTGTACGACAGATCTTCATCTGCCGTGTGCAAAGCTAAAATGTTGTTTTATCAGATAAAAGGACCATTTGTTTCGTTCTTTCTCTTCAAATATCTACAATTGAATATATATATATATATATATATAAAGGCAAACGTCTTTTAAAACGCGTATGTATGCATGCTATTATGGATATCATCGAATAATCATTCAGGTGCACCCAAAAAATAAATATCAGTTTCTATTTTAAAGAAAAGCCCTTGTATGTTTATTACAAAATCCAGTTAATATTTTGTTGAAATTTATTTTTTTACTTCTTCTCATTATTCTCACACATTCCATTCTTTTTTTAAAGTCATCAGATGTTAACACGAAAAATGACTTGTTTTCACGCCAAGCAAGGCTGAGTGCCACACCGAAAGAAATAGTCGGTTCAGGATTCCCTCAACATTTAATCAGGTAAATAAATTTATTTCTGCATATTTTACGCGTACTTAGGTGGAACAGTAGCAATTTCTTTGTTTGTGTTGCATACCAGGTAACGTAAAGATCGCTATTAGAATTTTGATGTAGAGTTGGTTCCTATTCGTAGTGGTGATTTATTATTCATAATGGTTTTTAGATAATTCGCTTCGCACATGTATGCTTATATACATACTAAGGCATGATAACAGCATAATATACTGATGATAACATTGTGTAACTCAAACTATTTACCAGCACCACTGACACATTTTAACTGCCAGTTCTCTTAACAAATATACATTGCGTTTAATGCTCCACTTTTTTTAATCCTGGCTGCCTTTTGATTATTATTGCAATGATTTTACTTCATGAACTATGTTAATGCATGTGTTTCATAGTGTTATTGTTTTCCTAGCGGGTATGTGTAGTTATTATTTTTTCATATATGCCTGCCTCATTATTTTTACCAATCGTCCATCCAGGTCCTTTGAGCTTCTGTTTAATTAATTTCAAGTGATATATTAGCTCGAAAGGACTACGCGGATGACTGACTTGTTGCGCTAGGAAAATTCAGAAGCCAAATTTATTAAAAGATAATGCGCAAAAGCTTTCGGGTTGGATATCACCGAAGAGATAATAAATTGCGTATTTGTGGCTGAATTACCAGGTAGACTACGGCCAGATTGGCCTTTCTGACACATTAGATATCGAGTGGATAAAGAAACTCAAAGAAGTGGACGGGATGTACCGTCGACGAGAGCCAGAGTTTCACGCCGTGGTCACAGAATGATACCTTATTTGAGAAACCTGTAAGATTAATGAAACGCTGTTTCTATGCAGAAGGAGATTCGAGACATTCAACGCAGGATCAGACGTCTTCAAATAGGAAGGTCTCAATTTCTTGGTCAGGCTGCGCAGCCTAAACATAAGCTTTTATGGATCCCGTGTGTATTCCATGCCACACCTTGGATATGGAATGAGTTAAATGTGCCAAGCGGAGGGACCACTTCTCCTACTTTCTGGAAGGCACGGATGAGAAGGCAACATGCGTCCGGTGAAATTTTAAAGATCTTAGGGAAATGCAAAGTACACTCGCTTTTAGCAGCCGAAATATGAGTATCGTTATTAAGGCTCCTGGGTCTTCCATCGGTGGGGGAATATTTTATGCCATGTTAGAGCAGTTCAGTTCCAGGATGGGTATTGCATGATTTTTTTCGTATGCTTTTCGAGCTCAAAAATGATAGCTAGTCATTCCAATGTTTGACGGAAAATTTTCAGAACTGTCCAGAGATTATCCCACGATGAATGGGCGACCCAGTATCCTTATACAGTCAACATGCATTCATGAAGAATGCCAACTATAGTAAATACTTACTGCATCGGCCATCGCGCAGAATGAATAGGGTCTCCTTATCAGCTCAGTCGTGCAGAATAGATAAGCGAAATCGAGCTACTGCATATACCTTTATCTCCGATTTTGTCGCATTTCCTTCACTTTTATTTAGTAAATCTAATAATAATGCTCTTTTAGTTGCTTTTAATATGGTGGATATTGATTATATCACTGAGCCTAATAGCGAATTTCCAAATATCGAAAATAGTTCGAGTAAACGACCATTCACAAAGCGCTAGGTTAAGTCTAAACTCCAGCGCATTTAATTTATGAACATTGAAATAAGCTGATCAAAAAAAAGCTATCGCACGTAAAAATTGATATATGTTGTGTAACTGAAACCAGAATGCAGGATCGTACGAGCATTACAGAGCTTGGTACACCAATCTTGTGTAGGCTTCGAGCCTATAGTTCGACGGATTTTTTTCAAGCTAGTAAATTTGGCGTCGGTATTGTCCTTAGCTTACGAATTGCAACATGTTTATCTGGGTGAAACCCCTATGAACAGCTGACTTTGCGCAACACACTTAAATACATCAAGTAAAATCATTAACAAAAACCTTAAACAACGTTGCCTTTTCATTGTATCCGCAAATGTTCCCACCGATTGCAGCACAGTTAACAGCAAGGGTGCCTTTTACTCCGGTCTTTGCTCTATACTAAGTAGAGAAAGAATTTCAGTTATAGTCTTGGTTATGGTTGACATGAATGTTTAAATTGCGTGCTTAAGTAACAGACATTCATTTAGAGGTAAGGTTCAATCTAAAACCGATTCGCAACGATAATAGTGACGGGTATCGGATAACTGCACGGAACTTAGGTTATACTTAAGCAGCAAAAAAATTAGATGTAGTATAAATGGCATCCTCCAGCCTCTGGACAACCGTGGACTTAGATAAATCATGACGCAATTAGTTATAGATGGCATGTTTGAATCCAGGATTATCGTTCGTATTGGAACCCTTATGTTGACTCGGACCATGTACTTATCCTTTCTATATTTTATCTTAAGTTTTCCGGAAAGATAAATAAGAATAAGCCTCAAATAGATGCATGCAGAATCGAACAACCGTCCTTTCCACAAAAAATATAACATGTATATCGACGTCCCAAAGAAGCCTTATTTATAAACTTCTAGAATGCATTTGATTCATTCGATCGCAATGTTATATTCGATATTCTGTCGAAAAGTTTTATGTCCAATAAAATTGTGAATATTATACGCGCTCTGTACACAAATACTTCTTATCGCGTTAAGGTCTATAAGGAATGTGCACACAACTTTACTACAAGTATTGATGTTCGTCAAGGAATTCCACTTTCACCATTTTTGTTTAATTTTGTAATAGATGTAGTCGTTGTTCCGTCTTTCAGAAAGCAATTCACATCTTCCAAATGTAGGTTATTTGTACAGGATCACCCACCACTTACACCAACTCTGCGACTAAGAAATAAAGATCTGGGTGTGGTTGACATGTTTGCATACTTTGACAACTCTATCAAAACCTCAGGTAATATGGTTGATGAGGTGAATATGAGAATCGCGAAGGCTAGGGTTGCTTTCTTCAACCTTTGCAATTTATAGAAAAACGAGAGTGTTTTACTCTGCTTTAAAGTTTGTGTTTTGCAATGCACTTGGGCGTTTGGTTTTATTATACGTTAGTAAGAATTAACTTCTTAGAGTTCATAATTTTAGACGCTGACAGGCATTCGACCACAGTTGTTTGAGACGCATAGCACATATAGGTCATCAGCAACGAATAACCAACTCTGACATCCGTGGGCGTATTTTGGATCGGCCAAAAAGTGCTTTGCGTTAAAAAAAACAAATAAGGCTCCGTCAGCTGCGTTGGCCCGGTCATGTTTTGCGTGTGCCTTCAACTCGATTCATCATAAGATCATTATTCTCTCAGTAGCGCCAGATTGGCGTGTGCAACAAAGTGAGCGAATTGTGACAATGCATAAACAGCTAAAGTCATCTACATTCAAACTGGGTAGTATGGGATCGAAATTTGTGTCTGGATTGGGTTCATGTGCGCATCATAGTTTTTTTTTATTTGAAAACCGTGTGTAATATGTCATCGAGTCGAGCTCAGTCGTGATCTTGTTGCAGATAGCCAGTAGTATCATCTTAACTTAATTATCTCTGTTTGGCTTTGTTTATGACGTGATAAAGTGTAAACCAATTGGTTGCTGTGTTGCCGATATTGCCTTGCCTTAAACTTACTTGGCCATAGTGGTGTTGTGTAGAGGTTTAGTTTGTCTGACTTCTGTGTGTTATCTAGGGAAATATACTCATATTAACTAAGTTCTTTTCCATCAAAATCACTGTCCTTTGTTTGTCTAAATTATTATTTTTGTCATTAGTTTGTTGCTTGTTATTGTTACTTTTCTTATCGTTATATGCCAGTGAGAATTTTGTTACTAAAGACTTTTGTATCGCTGTATATGATGATGATGATAGCGATGATGATTAGATGGCTGCAACAGAGACTACATTGTTATTAACCAAGCTGGGTTCAACTACTTCGCTTTTGCTCATAAATTGTAATGCTCCACTTGGATATTTTGCTCTCTATCATCACTTTTTACCCCGGCAATTTGCACGATGATTGCCAGTGGAAAACAGCCTTCGTATCGGTACATTAGTCCTGCTTTCATTAACTCAGTGGACCGCATCATTATTTTATTGGTCCTTGAGTAGTCTAATTTAAACGTGTTGTAACGTTTTGGTAAATGGCTCGATGCTTTACTAAAGTCCACTGCACATGAGAGTGGTTTCCATTTGTCCTTCTTTATACATACAATTTGGATTTGGTTAAAACTTTAATGTTAAAGAATCTCATGGTACTGTTAAGAGTGGTATCTTATCCCGTATAAGCATGATTATTTGTTAAATTTGTTATTGTTGTCATTTAAAAAAATATTTATTCCACTTTCTACGTTCGTTTATTTTGCGTGTTAAGTAGGTTTGGGGTGTGGCGCCCATTTTATTTTTTTATATACATAATTCTCGAAGCGAATGCGTCAGTGAACTAATAATTTTTGAATTCGGCATATCTTGTTTTTCATTTATTAATAAGTTCTTACTAGTTGCATAATAGTTTACATATAAATATTATATTTGCTGCAAATTATGCACTAGTACTGAGCTCTGAATTAAAATGCGGTGAGTCCCATTTCTCATTGTAGCAGCTCGAAAAACCTTTGAAGTATTTTACTACAGGGCTGGAGGTACAGTCTAGCAAATGCATTTGGTACATTTAAATCCTGCCATACAACCAATCCTATAAATTTATTTTCATTATATATATATATATATCGTTTGGAACATCATGTATACTCAGCATGTGTAGTTAAACTTATACATAATAACATTGTCAAGATCCCAGCGAGAATATCCATAAATAAATTTACTTAAATCTATTCAGTGTATGCATTTGTATGCCTACTAGATAATTAAGTATTTATTACCGAGCAACACAATAGATACCATTTCAATTTTTTTAAACACAGTCAGCCTTTTCCATGGAGTGAAATAAATATACTGTGGACGTGAAAAACTGTTAGAACGAATAAAATTCTTTGAGCTGTGCTTTTAGTCGGATGTTGCTCCAAAACGTTTCCGGAAGCAGTGTCGTAGAAACGATTAATAGCCTACCAACTAGTTTATAAAACGGCTTCAGTAAAATGCGATTGATGTCATCAATTTAATTTCAGTGTGCATCGAAAGGAAAATGCGTCTGCCTTTGATAAGTAATTGAGACAATCAACAGAGGAGATCTGATTTTGTTCGCAGACAAGTTTAAAAATTTATGAAGATTACACGAGACAAAAAATAAAGGAGCTCACTAGGTATTTGGATAAATTCCCTGGCAAATCCAAATCTCCGAACAATCCGGAAAACAAATTAGTTCAGTTGTGACCAGAAGGATAAACCAAAGGCAGCATGAACGGAAAGTACAATCTCGTGCACATTCGTTTCGTGCTTACTGGCGACTCATCAGTAGGAGCCGGTATTACGCCCTTTAACCACTATATATTTTTGTCAAGAATGTGGGATAATAGGACGGTACAATCTCCTAGACGAATGTGTAAACCTGCAATAGTGAAGCTAACATCGTATAGTCTACGACAATGTGACTTCAACGCTAATTCACACTATATAATATATATACCGAGTCTGTAAAGGATACTAACCCTATGGCTATTGTGTTAGTAATCGATACCAACATTATTGTACCGAAAAGGTATTTGGTACTAACACTATGGTTTCCGAGTCGGAACATGGTACCAATATGATTGATATAAATTTATGCTATAGTTCACCGAAATTGAGAATTACAACAATTTCTGAACACCTGTTACTCCAGTAAATCCATACACCCTGGCCTTGATCGATATCAGTTTTCACATTTCGCGGTAAGCGTGACATCATTCAATTCAATATATAACAGTTAAATACTGTCTGCTGCGGAGAACTAATATATATGCAAGTATGTATAAGTGGTTGCGAACCTAGTAACAAATTAGTTCAGTTGTGACTTATTTCGCAACACCTAATACATACTTGCATATATATTAGTTCTCCACAACAAAGAGTATTTAATCCGGAAAACGTTGTCTTTATTTACTCAAGTGTATTACTTTCAAAGCATCACAAGGAAACACTATCACTCGGAGAGAATTTCTGTGCACTAAAAATATTTCCGAGTAGTCGTGACAACATAGTTATGCAGGCTTTAGTTAGAATCATCTTTAATGACCTAACAGGTGGAGTCAACCAAGATGAATTTAACACAGATTATTTCAAAGTGAAACTTGTGACTGCAATATAACAGTATTGGAAGTGTTTTGTAGTAAATCAAAATCTGACAAAAACACGTAGCTGAATCTCGAAATCCTGCAGCAGACAAAGGATCAGGAATTGCTATTATAACCATTGATACTTATAACTCAACTGTGGGATAAATAACAGTTGATATGTCCAATTTCAGACGAGATATTAGACAAAATTATGATTCTATAAATACGGAAACAAAAATCAACTCCATACTCAGGAAGATGAAAAACACACCAAAGACTTTATTGTAAATCAAAAGTTTGCAAGGCTCAAAGAAGTCTCCGAATTCCACCATTGGGTCCAATAATGCCAGTGGTCTTCACCCCACTGCACCTGTCTGCAAAGTGTTTTTGCAAAATCTATAGGTGTTGCACACCTAGTAACAAATAAGTTCAAATATGATTAGTCGGAGCCGATATTACGCCCTTTACCCGTAATATATCTTAGCGAATAATATGTAAATCTACAATAGTGAAGCTAAGTTCATATAAAGTCTTCGACAATGAGATTTTAAAGACAATTCATTATATATATAAATATATATATATATATATATATATATATATATATATATATACCACACTAGTGCTATTCTGTCAGTACCCAATACCAAAATTATGGTTGCCGAAAAAGTACATGATATCAAAACTCGGGTTGCCGAAAAAGTACATGATATCAAAACTCTGGTTGCCGAAAACGTATATGGTATCAACATAATTGATTTCATTGTATGCTAAAGTTCACCAAAATTGAGAATTACATCTATTTCTGAACACCTGTTACTCCAGCAAATCCATACATTTTGGCCTTGATCGATAACAGCTATTACATTTCGCAGTAATCATTCAATCAAATATATAACAGTTAAATACTATTTGTGGCGGAGAACTAATATATATATATATATATATATATATATATATATATATATATATATATATATATATATGTAATTGTATTTTGTTGCGCAACTAGTAACCAATTAGATTAAATATGCAAGCACGAAACGAATGTACAATAGATTATACATTTCGTAAGTGCTGTCTTTGGTTTATCCTTTGGTAATATTTGAACTAATTTCTTACTAGGTGCGTAACAACTAATATAGAATGGCATATATATATGTATATATATATATATATATATATATATATATATATATATATATTAGTTCGCCGCAAACAATATCTAAGTGTTATATATTTAATTGAATGATATCTTGATTACCGCGAAATTTGATAATTGATATAGATCAAGGCTAGTGTATGTATTTGCTGAAATAACACGTATTCAGAAGTAGTTGTAATTATTAATTTTTTGGTCTTTAGCGAACATTGAAATCCATTGTATTGGTACCATGTACCGACTCGTAAGCCAGAGTGTTGCTACTATGTAACTTTTCGACAACCATAATGTTTGTATCGGGTACGGACAAATTAGCCGTAATGTTGGGACCCTTTACAGGCTTGTTACATATATTACATTTTGTGAATTGATTTTGAAATTACATTGTCTAAGATTTAATATGAAGTTAACTTCACTACTGCAGGTTTACAAATTCGTATTCGAGGTTGTACCGTCAGATTTTCATACATTCCTCACCTAAATACATAGTGGTTAAAGGGCGTAATACCCGCTCCTAGTGATTATTCGCAAGTAAACACGAAATGAATGTGCACGAGATTATACTCTCCGTTCATACTGTCTTTGGTTTATCCTTCTGGTCATATTTGATATAATTTGTTACTAGGTGCGCAACGCCTAATACATAATTGCATTGTATCTAACGTGAAACATCGTCAATATATGTACAGTTAAGAATTATTTCGAATTAACAGAAGAACTGAAGAACATGAATATTGCCAATGAAATTATGGTCTCAATGGATGTAACGTCGTTGTTCACAAGCATTCCATTAGCAAAGAAAACGATAAATCTCTCCGACTTGAATATCCGATTTGTTTGGTAAAATATAAAAGAATTCGTATTGGCCTCAAAAAGCAAACGTTCAATTTTTATTTAATGGTGAGTACTCCCGTCAGTTCAATGGTGTTGGCGTATTACGGTATATAGCACCACATTTAGTGGATGTATACATTGTCATCTAGAAACCTGACCTAAGGAATATAATTGAACAATTTATGCTATATATAATATATGTAGACGATCTACTGTTCTCTATTCCAAAAGCTATAAATCCTAAAAAGTTTTGGAATAGGAAAACAAAACTGATCCAGATATCAAATTTACACTGGAGAAAGTTATATTAAAAACCTAGCGCCTTTTCTCGACATTTAACTTTTCCGAGAGAACGATAGCAGTCTGGTACATCGAAAATCCACTCCTACGCGCCAATATATTTCTTTCGACACCAGAATTACAGCATCATACAAAAGGAATATTGGTTAATAAATTTGCCCACTGAATCTGGTAGATATTCTCCGAACCCACGACCGAGGAAAAGTTGGATCTTGGAAATGAACTATTATCTTGATAAGTTCATTGATGTTAACATGAGACCTCGCCCGGTTCGCGTAACAGAAAACAGTTATAGAAATCTACAGATGAAACTACCTTTCCAAAGAGATCGTACAGCTGCCACAATTGCTTGAAGAATGAGCAGAATCACAAGAACATACTTTCCAAGTACTTATCATCAAGAATCAGATCCTGATATAAACACGTGATTCATTATGTAAATTCATTTGGCAGTATAAACTAAGCATTTTATAGTGTGGATCGGTTTCGTACTTATTGGGAACTCATCACGTGTAGACGCTAATTTGCAGTAGACAGGCTTCGAACTTGAGCACGTCTGCGTCGGAACCTGTTGCTCTATCAAATGCGCCACTCGGCCTCACACTACACACAAATTGCAATTTTATACTAACTATTGCTTCTTGGTTTGTCTTTCAATTAGGCGGAGCCTATATGACATCCAATTTGAATTAAAGTTCCTATTAACCCTTCCGTATTTGTCATCATAGAAAAGACGCCACACTTCATGGAGAAGTGGTATTGAATCGAACATTTCTATGATAAACGCACATTAGCTGCGCAGACAGTGATAAAAATTACTTTTAATCAATTTTGTGATCTTGATATAAACACCTGACCCATTAAGTACTTACTTTTGTCAGTATAAACTAAGCATAGTTTAGTGTAGAAAAGCAATTCACTCAGTAGACTGGTTTCATCCTTATGTGGAACTCATCCCGTACTGTCCAGGATTTGCCACGGATAGGGCTCGGACCTGGACACGTCTGCTTTAGAATCTGTTGTTCAAACCACTGAGCCACCTTGGTGTGCACTGCACATATATTTCAGTTTTATACTAATTACTTTTTCTTGTTTGTCTTTTCTTTAGGTGAAGTCTATATGATAACTTAACTATCTCTAATCTGTTATTATAGAGCACGCCACATGTGGAAGTGGTATCGAATTAATCGTTTCTATAATTAAATGAGCATTGCGGCGGCAGTGGTATAAACTAAGCATTGTATAGTGTATAAAAGGCAATTTATCTAGTGTACCTGTTTCGTCCTTATTGGGAACGTAGTGTCCAGAATTTGCAGCGGACAGGGCTGGAACCGGAGCTCATCTGATTCAGAATCTTTTTCTCTAACCATTCAGGTAGACTGCCGCACAAAACACAATTTTTTTTATATACTAACATGCTCTATTACTATTATTATTATTATTATTATTATTATTATTATTATTCCGACGTCATTTAGTGTGTCACCCGTGAGCATCAGCAAGTGATATTGTTTAAGAAAATTCTATATTCTAATGTTTTCAATAATATAGCTGTCGTAAAACCCGCATAAACATTTTAGTGAATAATATTTGGTTTATTATACTCTATTCAAGTATTACGCTCAAGACCTTCGTTCATAATTTTACCTCGCGAAATTAGATTTGAATGTTCATTGCATGAAGCATTGAGAAAATAATATACTGCATTGTTACTCTCCACTAAAAGCTTATTAAAATTTGCGTTTGAGAACAACAATATTTTTTGGAATTATCCTAGAGATGGTGACGGCGATGGTCAGGTCGATTGGGTTGGTGTATCCTTGGACGACTTTCTGGCGTGTAGTCACAATCTAGCGGCTAATCGTCAGACGCGTATGATAGCTGATCTTAGACAATTTGGATGTTATCGTGATTTGGCCAAATGGACTGCACCAGTCTCATTTTATACAGAGAGCGTCGATAAATTTGATATCAATTTATCAGGTAAAGGCTCGAGATCTGTGTTTTGGCAAAACACTATTTTCAGGAATCGCGGACCCAGCAAGGTGCAATGGAATTTACTTGTTAGTGCAGTGAACAATCTTTACTACAATAATTTGCTGTTTGGTACAGTTTCCAATACCGATAAACAAAATACGCCTACGGACGGCAGTAAGAGCAGTCAGTATCGTCGCCACTTCGATGAAAGCTACACTACTAACGCAAATGACAGCGCAAAATCTGAAGGTGCATATAACAAAGAGAATGATGCCCATGGCGAAGGTATATTTTAACTACCATAAAAGAATCCAATAATGTTTTAACTTTTCTATTGACTTTTCTTAAGTGGTCGCGATTTATTCATAGTTAAACCAACTAAGTCTCTTATGCAAAGAGCTTCGTATGTGTCTGTGGTAATATTGCCGAATGAGCTATGCCACGCAGCTGCAACCGTTGCGGATTAACAACTGAACCTTTGATTCACCTGAGCGTAAAAATTATAAAATTCTACTCTACTCCTACCAATACTACTACACACTAGCATAAGCAATGTGCACTGTGGTGGTTCCATTAATGTTCATCGGCTTTTTCTTATACGACAGCTGTACGGCTTATATATCGACTGTATAAGCTTTATTGTCCAAGTTTTATCATGGAAAAGTGTATTTTCTAGAATGCATATGTTTGTGCTTTTTTATTCTTATCAGAAGTAGCTTTCTAGTTAGGCCTTGCATACCCTTGTCTTTTGACAATGTGTCATCATTCAGTAAATGCTCCAATTGCCTCTCATTTCTGGATTATATATATATATATATATATATATATTCTTTTAAAATGCGAGATTTAATAAAATTCATTGTACCCTTCCTGTGTGTATAAGCAAAAAGAAATTTTATCTGATACAAGAAACATTTCTTTCGCATTGTCTTCTCAAATATCTACTAGTGAACATATCTTTATATATAAATTGGAAAGCAAAACAAGATAGAAATATGTGAACATAGAGAGAGTGTGAAAATACGGAAATCAATAAATTGCGTGTGTCAGATCCAGTTCAAGCTCAATGCCTGTACATGCTTTTTCTGCTTGCAAAGACGACCGATGCAGTATGTATCTAGCCATAGTTGGCTGTAAAATAAACTAGATCACCCATACCTATTGAAGAAGCATGTACAGGCGTTGAGCTTGAACTGGATGTGACACACGCAATTGATTGGTTTCCGTTTTTCACACTTTCTTTATGTTTACATATTTCTATCTTGTTTTGCTTTCCAATTTTATATAAAGACTATGTTCATGAGTAGATAATTTCAAGGAGATTATGCGTATTTTGTATATGTCAGAAACCCTAACTGCTTTTACATGAGAATGGGCCTAATGAATATATATATATTATATATATATATATATATATATATATATATATATATATATATATATATATATATATTATTTTAAAATGCGAGCCTTACTAAAACTCATATTACCCTTTCCATGTGCGAAAAGAAATAGAGACTTTATTAGATACAACAACCGTTTCCTTCCCATATTCTTCTCAAGCATTTAGCTTGTGAGCTAAGAACCATACCGACGCCCCATTTACCGGCTAGAGAAAACCTCATGGAACCAGATGTTCGAAGCCAATTGCGCATAGATAAGGATGATGTACCCATAATGCTCGTACGATCCTGCATTCTGGTTTCAGATAAACAACTTATATTGATTTCTAATTAATCCAACGTACGTGTCAGAACTTCTTGTGATACAGCTTGTTTCAGTGGTCGCACATTAAACGCGCTGATTTTAAAAACTAACCAATGTTTAACAAATGGTATTTTACTTGAACTTTTTTCGATATTTGGCAATCCGATATTTGGCTCATTTATAGGATCAACATCCGCCATATTCAAGGCATTTAAAAGATCGTTAATATTGGATTGAGAAAAAGCCTGATTTCGCTTATACATCCTCTACGACTTAGCAGTTACCGCCACCTTTTGTTTTCTGCGCGACGAACGATGCAATATGGATTTATTATAGTTCGTTTTGATCATGGTTACTTTTTGGCTGTAAAATAAACTAGATCGCCCATACCTATTGGGCATAGTTTGTATTCAGAGTTTACCTTTTCTTAGATAGTCTGCCAATCAAGGCTGATGAGCACTAACTGCCCAAAGTTATGTGGCCAAATTTCCATAATCTGCTGAAACGTGCCTTCGTGTCTGGCGCACATGCTCTCATTCTGTAACTACCTATTTAACACTAAGTTTTACTACGTAGTTGAATCAAATTCTAGGATTCACATGAAACGGGATGATGACTGTATTCCATTAGACCCGGCAAGGTTCATGTTATTATTCTCGAGTTGACTAGCTAGTGCTCGACAGTTGTCGGGCCGGAAATTTCTACGGCTATGGGCTATAATATTTTAAAAAATTGTGACAAAACTTGTAATTTATAGCACGTCAGTGTAGAATAAGACTTTTTTTAAATTGAAGAGACTCACTTAGAGAGAATAAAGAAGCAAAGCCATCTAGAGATATACAAAAAACCTATGGTTAATAATATTCATTGTAAGATAATACCGAAAGTACAGCTTCATTATGATTTCTACTGTATTGCTTTATAAACAGTACCAGAGGTCGTAGTTAACTCTGTCAATATTAAACAAAACATCTTATACGAAGATGACTACTAGAAATCTGTTACATCGCCAAGCATAATTTTTCGAGGCGATAACGCATAATGTCTTTATTGGTGCCGTTGTGCGAACAAGTTGGGATGCACTTCAGTTTTTACCTGATGCTAGCAATTCTTCCATTTATTTAAACTTTCATGTCGGCTTTCTGTCTGTTTAGTTTGGCGTTATACAAATTTATTGGTATTAATTATTACCAAATTATTAGAAATTTAATGCCTAGTTTCGAGAATCTCCACTCCAGAGACGCAATGAATAATTGTTCAGTTAGCTACAATATTGAAGACAGAATACCTGCATTGTTTTTAGCGGATTTGCTATTCGTCAATACTAAGTTAGAACTTTGACCGTCAAAACCAGTCAAGGTCGAATTCAGAAAACCTTGTTAGGTTTGTTAGATGGACGTATTTTCGAGTTTGCTTCTATTTGAGGCGTTTTCTTTTTTGGTTGTTCCAAAGCGAATGACACTTTTGAATAGAACAACGCCATCGATCACCTATTTCACATGATTTATTTCATTCGACACTGATCTTTGAGCTGGAGGTCACCGTATAGCGCAACACCTTACACTATTCCAATGCCGCGTTTTGCGTACGCGGGTAGTAGCTTTGCACGGACAGTTTCACAAAGATCTGATTGATCACAATTTCCAATTATGTTTTGTCTTTGATCGGGTTGAGTTTTATTCGTCCCAATGGAAATGCGGTTCTATCACATCTTTGTTTACTGGCGACGTTTCGGTGCCTACTTTCCAGTACCATCCTCAGGCAACTATACACAGCACAATACTCACAATAGCAGAAACTGTCCGTGCAAAGCTACTACCCGCGTACGCAAAACGCGGCATTGGAATACATGAAGCTAGCACTCCGACAAAATTTAAAAATTAAAATACCTTACACTATGTATTAAGTTTATGCTACATTAATGTAATATATATTCTTCACGACTATCTACAATTCGTTCCCATTTATTGTTTTGAATTGAAATTATAGTGTATCTGTTACCAAAATGAAATTCTGTCTCACTTAAGAATCTAACATGAGCTTTCATTTCACCCATAATCAAGATTTTCTTAAACTTTAAACCCTTAGTAGCGAATTACAAACAAAGGAGAAAGTACTCGTAGGTCGGAAAATTTTTAAAAAAATCCTGACATCACGATTTACTTATATTTATTCTATAAATGTTATTTTATATTAGAGTTCACATATATGCGTGTATACGTTTATTTGAGTGTGTGTGTGTGTGTGTGTGTTGTTTAGTGTATACATGTGCAGCCGGATATTGGAGTAGACAAGACAAATACATTAGGAAATAGAATAAATATTCATAGATCTGTCCTGAACAAGGATATCACATTTTCCACAAGTTGTTTTTTTCTGTGAGTATGGTGTCAATCTTGAAGTTTGGACTGGAAACGAAGTCCCGAAAATTCCGAAAAATTATAAAATCTTTTTCATAACCATTTCCGGAAAAGCAGTGTAAGGACGGATTTTGAGTTACGGGACCAGTGAGAACCTATCAGTCAATTAAAAAAGCAAGCCATGCACTTGGAAGTGTAAAGGAATCACGATTTTTGGGAACACACGAGTGTTATCAATTGTCCCGCAACCGTCAATTGTGGTGTAAGCTCGAATGGTGACAGCACTAAGCAAAGGCCTATTCCTTTAAAGGAATATATCAAAATAGAATATGTTCTTACTGCAGACACAATGCCAAGTCTGCGTGGTTTGATGTTTTTGTCATTGGATTTGGTAGACGACATTGAGGAGGCCACACAAATAATGCTGATTTAATGAATATAATTAATTAGATAATTTCAACTCGTGAACTGAAAGCCACGCCAGTCTTAATTGTCTTGGTACCACAAGTTCTAAATCAATAACGCAGGGATAAGGATTGTTCACACAGTTATGTTATACGTGTAAGATCATTGACTCTAGTTTAGGATACATCGCATGTAACAAGTTTTAATATACCTTACTCAAGTACTAATGCCTCATGTATCAATCTGTTATATATATGTATATATATATATATATATATATATATATATATATATATAAGGATATACATTTATGCACATAAGGTGTTCGTGTAGTGGATATATAGGTGTAATCATAGAAAACTTATTGGAGCTCAAATTTATGCTATTTACCGTTTATGCTGTGGAAAGAAACAATTTAGGGAATTTGAGTTATGAGATCATGCAAATATGAGAATATATACATATATATATATATATATATATATATATATATATTCTTGAAATGCAGAGCTCTAATAAAATTCCTGGTACCCTTCTTGTGTGCAAAAACAAAAAGAAATTTTATCAGATATAAGAAACATTTCTTTCGCATTGTTCACATATTTCTATCTTGTTTTGCTTTCCAATTTATATATAAATATATGTTCATTAGTAGATATTTAAGAAGACAATGCGAAAGAAATGTTTCTTATATCTGATAAAATTTCTTTTTTTCCCTATTGGAACAGTACAATGAATATATATATATATATATATATATATATATATATATATATATATATATATATGTATACATTTATGCACATAAGGTGTCGTTTTAGTGGATATATAGGTGTAATCATAGAAGACATAGGAGCTGAAATTTATGCTATTTTCCGTTTATGCTGTGAAAAGAAACAATTTAGGGAATTTGAGTTATGGGATCATACAAATATGTAAACTACATGCAGCAGTTATACATAATATATATATATATATATATATATATATATATATCCATTTGGTCTCTATCATGGGGGCGTCTAGGATACCAGGTTCGGATAACCCATATATACGGAATGATCATCTAGCTTAGAAAAGCTTAATTCCTCAAGTTTCTCTTAAACTACATTTCTTAAGTCCTTTGATTAATTGCTCTGTATCCTCACAATTTTGGTGCTAGCCATAATGTTAATATAAAATTTATTTTACATTTCTTATAACAATTTATAATAATATATATATATATATATATATATATATATATATATATATATAGATGATTAGTTATTGATTGCTTTATAATAAGTCTTTTCTAAGCTTTGCTCTTGTTTTCCCTTCATCCCTCTCTCACTCTAATTAACTTGCATTCCAAATCATTTATGTTGTTTCTTAATTTCATTTTTATCTACTTTGACCTAACACGATTCCGTAATATGGCATTCTTTTGATTGGTCTATCACCTCCCAAACACTGGATCGGATTACTTAAACTGGGAAATCTTTCATCAGAAAGCGCAAAATTTAATCAAAGCTTTTAATTAATTTGGATTGTAAGTGAATTCAAATGCCTTCGATTGATTCCAATAGGTATATTGTAATCGAATACGCTGGATAGGTGAACAGAGGAGTTTGGAATGATGAATATGTGTGTAGGTGAATTCATACTCTTTGTTTTATATGTATTGATCATGTATGAGTGTGTTCACGTAAATATTGTTATATGTATAAATATGGCTGTGTGGAAATGTCAGACCATCATGAACTTAAATGAATGAAACTCTAAACATTTGACTGGTTGCGTGCGCAGAATAAAGGCAATTTTTGACTTCGTTATTATGATCATGCGAGTAGACGAGCATTAATGTTGGAGAGATATATTCATATTTTTGTGTATATATATATATATATGTGTGTAAGTGCGTGCTTTTGTGCGTGGAGTTGATTATTTATTGGGGGCTTTACGCTTAGTCATATCCGAACTCTTAATAAGTCTCTTTGAATGTAAATAGATATGGCTCGAATGAGTATACCACTTTTAACATTATTTGTGTTTACATAAGTATTGTACTAAATACCAGAAGATGAAGCGAGAAATAACGTCTCGATACATTGTGAATCAGTCGTAAATAATTGAGACTCAAATATTTTCAGTAGATGGTATAAATTGTGTTGAAGCCTTCAGAGTGACGGAACCATTTGCAGCCAATCCATCTACGAGACAAACGCGTCGTACGCCTCTAAATGAGGATTGTTCAAAATATTGCAGAACTATAAATACAAACCTGGCAACCATGTATGTTATATGTTTATCTTCGTGTTCCGCTGAAGCTCTAGGATATTTTACTTCTCAAGTTTGAGGGCTCTTGCCATTTGAGTTAGTCAGGTCTTTATAGATGGCTAACAGAAAAGCTCTATGTCAACATTTCTTGTTCCCAGGATATTTATCTGGTTAGAACTTTCCTTAGTGTGTCATATTTGGACCTCGTTTACGGTAAAAAAAGTTCGCCCATCCGAATGCGAGAGTTATCCATCCAGGCATGGCTTTACCTCTACGATGTCTAGTGTTTCGACGAAATCCTTACCTGACTGGGCAACTATAATCTGTCGTATGGCCTATGTTATTTTTCACTTAAACAACCTGGTTTCCAGACTTGTAAACGTGTACGCGCTCATTCTCAATTTTCTGCAGAATAAAACGGCGTTGGTAGCAATTTAATGATTCATAGGCCTTGCTGCAAGATGGATATTGAAGTAGCTTTCTTCCAGTTTTTACACTTTTGAAGCACTAAAATTACAGAAGGATTTACGCAAGCTAATTACCTAAATCTGGAACAAAGAATCCATCTCAAATGGGTGTAAATGTCCTGTCTTGGTGACTATCTACAAACAAGTGATACTACCATTCCTGCCACCTACGACGAATTCAATTTGCTCTATGTATCATCAAAGGTTGTCATTGCTATTTTCCTCAGAATGATTCGCGAAAGGCAAGAGAAATGAACTAGGCTAACGCGGGTAGGATTTCGACCGTGAAAGGAATGCGAGCGGCAAATTCATGCCTACAACCATTCACATTGTGTTGGACATTGTTATCGGCGGCCCACCATTGTTGTTTTTTTCGTAGACTTCTCAGCCGCTTGCGATTCTGTCCTCATAAATGTTAATGGTGAGCTATGCTTTACGATGTCGTCCAAGCTAAGATTGTTCGATTGTTCAATGCCTATTACGAAGAGTTTTCGGCATGCGTTTGCACTATTAAGGACCTTTGTGAATCTGCATTTAAGTCCGGCGTTCGGCAAGGATGTGCCATTACTCCAAAATTGCTTAACTATGCTGCTAATTCAATATTTGCTAACACTATTGCAAGACCTTGTTTGGTGTAGACTAGTAGTGGTGGCCAGCTTGCTGACCTCGAATAAGCAAACGATGTTGTTCGGATTGAAAAAATGGAAAACAAACTTCGGAGAACTGTTAATTTCAATCTGTAACGGTCTTAATAATCAAATTTTATCTGATAACCTGAATTGCGCCTTATTACTAAACATCAACGAAACCATTTATCTAGAATAGCAAACGACACCAGACGAGTCAGCTTCTGACGAGATTGCCAAACGTTTTAGCCATGCTTCTACTGCCTATGGAAATTTATGCTAACTGTTGGAATCGCCATCCTATTTATTTGCACATCTTGTCCATGGTATTCATGTAAGTCTTATATGCTGCATTGACTTGGGAAATAACTGTCTTTATCTGATAGTGCCTGGACAGTTTTAAGAATCGACATATTCGCTTGGTTTAGTTTAGATCACTGCCAGCTGAGCTTTAGATAGAATAACTCGACAGAAAATGTTACGAACCGATTCTTTCTTTACGCTCGTTATTCTGTGTATCATGACTTTCAAACCTTGTTAGAGAACGCCGATTGTGTTGTGATAATCAACTAAACACTGCTCGCCAGGCTTCCGAAGCAACACTGGTGGGCTGCTGAAATCGCAGAAGTTGAATATCAACAGTTTCGTTGCCGATTACTTTTATTCAAGATATTAGTCCCTTTATCACGCTGCATCGTCAAATTTTACCAACCAAGAGACATTTGATTGGGAAAACTTTATTGGTGCCTTGCGGCAGACAAAGTCAAGTTGAGAAGCCTGGTTAGTTCTTATTAATGCAGCCTGTTCTAGTACCCACCTAGCGGGAGATCATCTGTGTTTATTCATGTATGCTTGGTTTACACTTAACCGAATCTGGGCGAATTTTATAGTTTAGATGTTAATATTGAATGGTTGTTTGTTTGATGGCATTAACGGTTACGCAATTAATATATTTTCAGGACAATCTTGCACAGTTTCTCCGATCCATTTGTAGTTTTCTTGTTGTGGGGATCAGCCTTAGCTATATAAAGTTTGCTTAGTACTGTAGTATGCATGGTACATAAACGCATATCTAATTCTTCAAAACATTGTTTACCAGAAAATCTTAAGCTAGTGAGGTAGACTCAGCAATCGCTCGTCATTGGATTCTGCTTGCCGCTAAGTACCAACAGGATTTCAACCCTCGATCAAATCGCTAATAATTATTTAGAGCCATAAGATTGCTGGCTCATTTCTACTATTGATAGCAAATTTGGCGTATTCATCGGCAATTGTATATAAAGTAATTTCATTCTTTGAATTATTCAAAATTCAGAATTGCTGTCTTAAAAGATTTTTAGCAATAAAATAATTCCATTGCGTGTCTTAGACTATACGAGATGCACTTCACCGCTTAGGCGGTATAACGCACTGAACGAGATGAATCTTAAATTATAAGTATTAGTCCAGCTCGCATTTGTTACTTCTTCGTGATGCTTGAGATTTGTAACTGCTTACTATACGTGTTTTGTTTATTTCTGATTTCATCAGTTATTTAAAAATGGTTCATTTGCTTGAGTTTAAAATTATGTTTATTTGCATCCAATATTGTATTCAAATATTTGATTCTTTATTTGTTGACATTACGTATAAGTATGGATGGCCTTATTTCCTTGAAAAATTTAAATTTATGAATGAATTTTATCTTAACATTGTGATAGTATCATATACTTTTCCGTATTTGTTAGTTTTCAGCAGAATTTCTTTATCTTTTCATTGATCATCTCGGATATTATAGTCTAACTTGTGGTAAATATTATTGTTTTTTAGGTGGAATTTCATTATTCGGCTTAATGGAATATCCGGTTTTTTCGCATTATCTTGTACACAGAATACTTGGCCTTCGTTTTGTCTACCAAATAGCGGATACTGCTGCATTGGAGCGCAGTCATGTTGACGTAATTCTACAAAATCTGGAAACCGCCCAATCACCTTTGGTACGCAACAGAAAGAAACGTGATCCTAATGTTACCGGCATACCTGCGTCGTTGAATTCTTCTCAAAGTAGGTTCCTTAATGTTGTCTTGTAGATTTATAAGCCCAAAAAGAAAGACGATTAGTTGTTGATATTGAGGTCCACCGTTTTCAAATGGAACCTGGTTATTGCACTAAAGATTGTTTATATTTATTAGTCTACTAGATATTTATCCTTGCTTAGTTTCGAAGGACTAGTCGACTTTCATGTAAATACTAGGCGTACATACAAAAATGGAAATCAGTTTCACGTAAAGTAGACTTGAATAGAGCCTGGGGCTATATATCCAAAAATGGAGACGTTTCTACTGTATCTGTCGGATACAACAGAAGCAGCAGGGAGTTCGTTCGACGTGCGATAACGAGAATTATGCTCCGGCATTAGGGTGGTAATGCCAGCAGCCGCATTCCTCTCCAAATATTCTGAAGCTAATGCAATTTCGTACTTCAAGTGAAGCCATCCACCAGAATAAACGACTGGATCATCATAGGTGATTCTAGTAGATGGATTATCGTATCCTTTTAGTGCTGATGAGGATTATTTTAACGTTTCTGATAGTACTGGCTTGAGCTCACCGATCGGCATGTAAGCATGTTTTAAACTTTGGTCATATGAATAAGACGATACCAAGTTAATTCGTTTAATATCATAGGCATATACTTATTTTAACTTGAATGTGAATGGTTCCATTGACACATGTGTTTTACGCTTACAAAATACGCGTTAGTAGGAGCTGTTCATAGATTACATACCTAATGTATTGTTTTTAACATGATTTGACTAAATCTAAGTTACTCCAGTTAAGCCGTGTCGATTTCTACGGTTAGGTATCCAGTATACTGAAAAGATGCGTCAATTGGATATAAACTTTTGTCTAAGCCAAATTTTGTGTATCCTACTGATACTGTGTTAACTTGATTGTTACTAGATGCACATAATTTATACAATTGAGCCATCATTGATTGCCAGGGTGGTGCGAAAATTCTCTAAATTAGGTTTGCGCGCTTTAGGTAAACATCCATTTCATTGTATGTAACCCATCGTACAACATGACAAAACTACGCCAGTCACACGTACTGAAAGGTTGGAACAACATACCTATTGCATTATATGACATACATATGAATTAATATTTTCTAAGATAAATAATGTGTCAACTTCTAAAAGAATTCCCAGTGGTAAAAATGACAGAAATATCAGTGCATTTTACATTTATAGCACTTGCCAGTAGGTAGCATTTGTTAATTTAATATATTTTTTACAGTGTTCTACACTCTAGGTTTTGCCTTTTTATAAAGCGGTTCCTTTGGCACGGCTGGTCTCATTTAATTATGGCTGATAATACTAGCAATTTGGAGAAGCTATATAAAAATTAAGATGGTAATCAAACAACTAAACAATCCATGATTGTGCGGGTAGCGGGAAAAATTCTTTAAATCAAGTTTTTGAGTTTTAAGTAAGCCTCAATCCCATTGTATTTAATCTGTCGTCGAACAACATAGCAAAACTACCGCCAGTTGCACACAGTGATGTGTTTCGACCTTACATGATGATCATCAGTGTACAGCGGCAAACTGACTAGCTAGGATCAAACCGCTTTGCAGATATATCGAAAGCAAAATAAGATATACGGCTCTTGCCTCTAGTAGTCTCGCATATATTGTACTTAACTGGAAATGTCGACTGCATAATTTCTATGCAGATACACACATTAGAGTTTTGCAGCTTTCGCTACATATGTAGATCGGTAATACAATTAAGCATTCAATGATTGCGCTGGTGGTGGTAGAAATTCTTTAAATCATGTCTGCGAGCTTGAAGTAAACACCAATCCCATTGTATTTAATCATTCGTCGAACAACATAGGAAAACTACCGCCAACATGATTTAAACACTGCTTAAATGTTGACGTGCATTGTGCAGCGCTGTCATTGTTTTTGTTTTCATTCCGCCTTTTTCCTGTGCCGGAAAATTGATAGCACTCGTAGGTCGGCAAAATCTTGAATCCTATACATTTCGAGGTGCACCGATTTATTTGGTCGTGATTGACGGGTTCTCAACTGTCACTTCATTCTGAAGTCGTCCATCGGCAGCTTGTTTGAAAATGACGTTGGAACCAGATTTTCCGAAGTAAACAAGCTTATTCATGTGATAACGACTTAATTTCATCATTTTGCTTACGGATATTTTGAATGCTTATCATTCTTACTACGATTAAAAAAGTAAATCAGCATGCACTACGAATGCTTTACTGCCGTTTAATGGTGAGATTGCATTGTTCGTATTTGTGTGCGCTGTCAAAGAGCACTTTCACCACTCCGAACATAGAAGGGTTTAGATTGAATTTATGTCTCGTTGCATGGAATGAAAAATTTTAAAAGCCCTGAAGCGCCACCAATATAACTTAATGATGCATGAAATTTCGCAAAAAAGTTGAAGTCCAGCTTCCGAAAGTACTTTGTTTATCTTATGGAAAATGTGCTAAATATTCAATCTGTGCTCTTGGCAGTTTAAAATTTTTCAAACTAGACCTCCAAATTTTCGAAAATAATATTCAACTACTTTATTTTGGAAATCTAACGCTGTAAAGAAATTACAGTTATCTTCAAAAAAATTTCGATTTTTCGTTGTTTATTTCCCTACATTTTTTTCGTATGAATTGTTAAATATGTAAGGCATTTATCGAAACCTACCGCGCAAAATTTATCTCTGCTTGAAAATGCGCACCGAAGTGTCTCAAGTCAATAGCGTGATGGTATGGATTCATTAACTCTTGTTGTAAAAGACTCAGGCCGAGTAATGTGTTAGCCATTTAATGTGGGAAACTCTTTTGAACTTTAAAAGCGAATAAGATGACATGGAAACCGTGGGAAAATGTATTGATTATAACCACATTAAAATAATACCATATTAGAAAGGTGTTTAAATTTTTGTCTTAGAGGGGGTGAATTAAACGTATGCATTAAATAGCGGCCAAAGTTTGTTCTAAATAATTCTAGTAAAAATTCCGAGATAATCAGGCTAGCGAAAGAGTGAGTGATTGTAACAACAATCTTACTTCGAATAAAAGCGTCATTTTCTTAGTGTCCTACATCAGTCCAGATCACAAGATGTAGGCCCGTATCAACAAAATGGCCGCCAAACCTGAACTACCATCACAGTTAGCAATACGAAATTCAGCTTATCTTTAAATTGTAACAAAACAGCAGTTACCGATGATGTACCACCGGTCTGATTTAGGGATGTCGTTTACAATTGTTATCGGGATGTCTAATCATTTTCCATACTTGGGCCTACTCTCATCTAACCAAATCAGTTGAAACAATTGCCCCAATCCCGAAAAAGAAGAAATGACAAAAGAATCACGCTTTCATAATATGAATTAGTGACTCTAATACAAAATTTGTGTACGCAATCATCAATTAAAATCGTAGCCGAACGTGTTATTAGTCCCCGTTTAAACCAAACACAAATAGTCTGTAATCAGCTGCTAGACTTCATTTCAACAACAATGCACCTAGGCCACGGATCCTACTGTAATTCACGCCCGCTTATTGCGAACAAATGACTGAATTTATCTTGTTCAGAGTGTCGAGCACACTCCTGATTTTTTCCTTGCAAAGCTTTAACCGATGTCGCCTTGATATTATTCACTAACGCAAAGCAGAATAGATTCCGGCTTGGCCCTCTTTGTAGTGCTTAATGTCTGTTGAATCACCAGAGTATAATAGCCTCTTTGCGACATTCACCATTTACGGAAAAGCTTGGGCGTATCACTTTTTCGATTAAAAGTTTGTGTACAATGCAAATGCACGTGCAGTTTTATTGTGCACTAGCGCAAGGCTTTTTCAATTCGAAAACCCTAGTCGCTTACAAACCGTCGACCACCGGTGTCTGCGAATTGCAACCGATGTAGATTATCCGGTATGAATAAACAGCTTTAACTTCCGTTGATTTTTTATTAAATCTGTCAATATATGCTCTTCATTAGAAAAGATATGACTCAATCAGTTATGTTGGCCTGTTAAGTTCTCCCAATGCGATAGTTTGTCGGCCAGCGCCAGATTGGCGCAAGACGCGTGGAAGACATATTAGAGAATGGCAAAAAAGCAATCGCTGTCTGTCAAAATAATGTTTTATTTTGTTTTGGGAACAGTTCGTCCACCAGAGAGAGTTCACGTGCTTATCATGAGTGTAGATTTGAAACGCTGTGTTATAGCGTCGAATTGTGCTTGTTAGCGATCTTGTTGCAGATCACTTGTACATTCACTTTCATAATTCTATTCTCCTCATTGGCAGAATTTAGTGCAAGGTGAGGTCAGGTTAGGAGGCGGAGGTGAAAACCACAAAGAATCTGTATTTTCGATGTTGCCTTGTCCGGAAGACAACTACGTCTAGCGTCCTCGCTATGTCTAAATCTCTCCATCTAGACCTCTATAGTGCACATTTCTGTGTGTGTGTCTCGTCGGTAGCGTCTTCTATCTAGGATTGATCCACTACTGCCCAAATCATTATTCTCTTCGTACTATATAGTGATTTTAAAATAAGAATTATTATCGTTTTTTTCTCTCGTAGTTGTGCGACAGTGAAGCGTCAGTTTCTAAATACTAATATGTTGCTCTTTGCGATGATCAGAATGATTATGGGTAAAGAAGTCATATCCTGTCATATGAATAATTTCTTGAAGGAATGTCGT
>JAQBSW010007820.1:0-38179 GCA_029291075.1 Eudiplozoon nipponicum | reverse complement strand
AATCTGATGTACACAGGCATTTTGGTTTTGCTGGTGAATCATGAATTGGTGCCGGCACTATACTCCTAACAGATATAAATTTTGTCAGAAAATCTTGAACTGTTTTAAGATGCAGTCTCTTTTCTATGTCTACTAATGCAGTAGGAGATGCTACACTGTTACAAGGCTACTTCAAAGCCAAACGCATATAAATAAAATGTGCCTAGCCTGGAAATATTTAAGACAGACTCTGGCTAAATGTAAAGTGGGTTTGGGACGTCTTACTCAGTTCTACTGATGAATTTTCAGCAAGCACAAAATGCATTTGTGCGTGATATTATATCATTTGTTCATGTTAAATTTCGCATATCATGCCGATTCTATTTGCACTAACTTGCTACTAGATATATTTTAAAACAAATTTACGCGCTTGAAGTAAACCAGACGTCGAACAACATAACAGAATTTAACTGATCTGCATTTTGACTAACGCATTTTTTAATTCAAGTATGTATTAGGTGTTGCGAACCTAGTAACGAATTAGTTCAGTTGTGACCAGAAGGATAAACCAAAGAGGGCATGAACGGAAAGTATAATCTCATGCACATTCGTTTCGTCCTTACTGGCGACTCATCAGTAGGAGCCAGTATAACGCTCTTCACTCACTATATATTTTGGTCAGGAATGTGGGATAATAGGACGCTCCAATCTCCTAGACGAATGTGTAAACCTGCAATAGTGAAGCTAACATCGTATAGTTTACGACAATGTGACTTCAACGCTAACTCACACTATATAATATATATACCGAGTCTGTAATGGATACTAACATTATGGCTATTGTGTTAGTAACCGAAATCAACATTATTGTGCCGCAAAAGATACATGGTACTAACACTATGGTTTCCGAGTCGGAACATGGTACCAATATGATTGATATCAATTTATGCTATAGTTCACCGAAATTGATAATTACAACAATTTCTGAACACCTGTTACTCCAGTAAATCCATACACCCTGGCCTGGATCGATATCAGTTATCACATTTCGTGGTAAGCATGACATCATTCAATTCAATATATAACAGTTAAATACTGTTTCTCGCGAAGACCTAATATATATTCAAGTATGTACTAGGTGTTGCGAACCAAATAACAAGAAACCGTATTTAACTTTTATAAATTGAATTGAATGATGTCATGCTTACCTCGAAATGTGATAACTGATATCGATCAAGACCAAAGTGTATGGATTTACTGAATTAACAGGTGTTAAGAAATTGTTGTGATTCTCAATTTGGGTGAACTTTAGCATAAATTGATATCCATCCGGTTGGTATCATGTACCGTCTCGGAAACCATAGTGTTAGTATCCGGTACTCATCGATTTCAAAAAAGGTATCAGTTACTTACACAATGGCCATAGTGTTAGTATCCTTTACAGACTCGGTATATATATTATATAGTGTGAGTTAGCATTGAAGTCGTACTGTCGTTGACTTCAGATTATGTTAGCTTCACTATTACACGTTTACACATTCGTCTAGGAGATTGTACCGTCCTATTATTCCACATTCTTCTACCAAATATATGGTGGTTAACGGGCGTAATACCGGCTCCTACTGATGAGTCGCCAGTAAGCACGAAACGAATGTGCATGAGATTCTACTTTCCGTTCATGCTGCCTTTGGTTTATCCTTCTGGTCACAACTGAACTAATTTGTTACTAGGTTCGTAAAACCTAATACATACTTGCATATATATTAGCTCTTCGCAACAAACAGTATTTAACTGTAATATATTGAGTTGAATGATGTCATGCTTACCGCGAAATGTGATAACTGATATCGATGAAGGTGTATGGTTTAACTGGAGTAGCAGGTGTTCGGAAATTGTTGTAATTCTCAATTTGGGTGAACTTTAGCATAAATTTATATCCATCGGGTTGGTATCATGTATCGACTCGGAAACCATAGTGTTAGTATCCGGTACTCATCGATTTCAAAAAAAGGTATCACTTACTAACACAATGGCCATAGTGTTAGTATCCTTTACAGACTCGGTATATATATTATATAGTGTGAGTTAGCATTGAAGTCATTTTGTCGTTGACTTTAGATTATGTTAACTTCACTATTACAGGTTTACACATTCGTCTAGGAGATTGTACCGTCCTATTATTCCACATTCTTCTACCGAATATATAGTGGTTAAGGGGCGTAATACCGGCTCCTACTGATGAGTCGCCAGTAAGCACGAAACGAATGTGCATGAGATTATACTTTCCGTTCATGCTGCCTTTGGTTTATCCTTCTGGTCACAACTGAACTAACTTGTTACTAGGTTCGCAAAACCTAATACATACTTGCATATATATTAGCTCTTCGCACCAAACAGTATTTAACTGTAATATATTGAATTGAATGATGTCATGCTTACCGCGAAATGTGATAACTGATATCGATGAGGCCAGAGTGTATGGTTTAACTGGAGTAACAGGTGTTCGGAAATTGTTGTAATTCTCAATTTGGGTGAACTTTAGCATAAATTTATATCCATCAGGTTGGTATCATGTACCGACTCGGAAACCATAGTGTTGGTATCCGGTACTCATCGATTTCAAAAAAAGGTATCAGTTACTAACACAATAGCCATAGTGTTAGTATCCTTTACAGACTCGGTATATATATTATATAGTGTGAGTTAGCATTAAAGTCGTATTGTCGATGACTTCAGATTATGTTAGCTTCACTATTACAGGTTTACACATTCGTCTAGGAGATTGTACCGTCCTATTTATCCACATTCTTCTACCGAATATATAGTGGTTAAAGGGCGTAATACCGGCTCCTACTGATGAGTCGCCAGTAAGCACGAAACGAATGTGCATGAGATTATTCTTTCCGTTCATGCTGCCTTTGGTTTATCCTTCTGGTCACAACTGAACTATTTGTTACTAGGTTCGCAAAACCTAATACATACTTGCATATATATTAGTTCTTCGCAACAAACAGTATTTAACAATAATATATTGAATTGAATGATGTCATGCTTACCGCGAAATGTGATAACTGATATCGATGAAGGCCAGAGTGTATGGTTTAACTGGAGTAACAAGTGTTCGGAAATTGTTGTAATTCTCAATTTTGGGTGAACTTTAGCATAAATTTATATCCTACAGGTTGGTATCATGTACCGACACGGAAACCATAGTGTTAGTATCCGGTACTCATCGATTTCAAAAAAGGCATCAGTTACTAACACAATGGCCATAGTGTTAGTATCCTTTACAGACTCGGTATATATATTATATAGTGTGAGTTAGCGTTGAAGTCGCATTGTCGTAGACTATATGATGTTAACTTCACTATTGCAGGTTTACACATTCGTCTAGGAGATTGTATCGTCCTATTATCCCACATTCTTGACCAATATATATAGTGGTTAAAGGGCGTAATACCGGCTCCTACTGATGAGTCGCCATTAAGCACGAAACGAATGTGAATGAGATTATACTTTCCGTTCATGCTGCTTTTGGTTTATCCTTCTGGTCACAACTGAACTAATTTGTTACTAGGTTCGCAAAACCTAATACATACTTGCATATATATTAGTTCTTCGCAACAAACAGTATTTACCTGTAATATTCATTGGGCTGTTTTGCCGTGGTGCAATGTGATTTCTAATCGTGTATGGTGCTATCGTTTACGTTGCTGGTGTGGTAGATAATCCTGTATGTACGAACGGTATTAACACGAAGTAAAGAAATGTGTGATTCGACGTTTAATCTATCGTCTGTGCGTGAATTAAATGCACAGTGTCCATTTTCGGCTTAAGATTATCCACGAAAGAAAACTAGCACCCTTTTTGTAAATTCTACGAGCAGTGCAATCAAGTTTTACTGGAATACACAGTTTGGTCGACTTTGGCTTGAATGCTTATGGGTATGCTGAGTAAAGTCTCAAGGGGATATCGAAAGATGATGTCCCAATCGGACAAAAATTTTAGACCTTAATTTGATTAAAGAGATGCTCGCTCGCGATTTACCTTTCAAATTTGTTAGTCAAATTTGCCTGGAATCTTTCTTATAAGGTTAGCCTATAATAAAAAGATGAGGAATATGCACCCGGATACTGAGCTACCTTAAGTTAAAGATCATTCATGATTTGAAGGAAACTAATCATAAGTTTACTGGACATTATATGCATACAAAATTTCTAAGCGGATCTTCTTAAAATATAACATTAAGATCATGCGTTTCCTGTAAATTTTAAGTGTTAATGACAAAGTGCTTTCCAATAACTGCTGTCACATATTGGACAAACTGAAATTGACCAGATTGAAGATGAATCTACTGCTGATGAATTAATGTTTTGATCTGACATTGGGGCTGTTGCAGAATGAATTTGCGCGATAAAAAATCTCGTAGAAATCTTGTTAAGCAGATGACAAAATATAAAAAAACTGCTGCAACATAATGAACAGAATGAAACTGAACCAAATGAAGCTGAATTCGTTGTTATTGGGATAATATGTTGATATGGTTTTTGAATTGTTTCAGAATGACATTACAGATTTGCAATTATCGTGATAATCTGACGAAGCGAGTAAAAGAATCTTATGAAGAAAAAAAAATTATAAACAAAGATGGAATACATTTTACTACGTTAACAATTTAACGTTTTTAATATTTAATGGTGAGCATTATTAAAAATGTGTGCTATTAATACAACAGAGATGTAGTTAAATTTTCGTAACAAAAATTTGTTCTAATGGAGTATAACATAGGTTTTGTTGTACCATAGTAAAAATAAAACCTTACAAATTCTATGGTCAGAAGAGAAGCGTAAATTTGAGTCTTAAAATCACATTGTGCTCCAATTCCATAAGAACCCAGCTTCATTTCATTCTTGTAGGACAAAGTAGGAAATACTCTTAATCACAAACTTTGTTTACAGTTAAGGAAAATATCGATAAATAAACTAAATAAACGGAAATTTAAGCTGATTAGGGATAAGACGAAAATAAGCTCCATAATAATCTCAAATTTACAAATGTTGGACTTTAAATACATTGAAGAGTTTACAGAAAACAAAATTTTTGGGCAAAATATTATCTTATTCAATGTTTAAAAAGTTCCTTTTTTAAATTAAGAAGTATCTGGTTTTGTCCGTTTGTAGGAGGTTTTGTAATTATTGTAGGAGGTTTTGCGGGGTAGCTGTCTATTTAGTGATGCTATATCATTCCTACATATGCCTGGTAGCTGTTGTTAACATTCGTGCGTATGGTTAGTCCCTCACCTTTTTCGGAAGGGTGATGTGAGAAGGCGAAGTCGAATCATCATTCTTTTATTGAACACAATGTTGCAAAGCAATAATCAAAATCGTATAAAAGTAGTCACAATAAACACAAAATATAAATCCAGAATGTATTGGCTGAATTGAAATTTTTGTGTAAACGAGAAATTTTTCAAAATATATAAATCCAGAATGTTTTGACTGAATCTTTATGTTAATGATTGAAAGAGGAAGAAGATATAAATCCAGAATGAATTAACAGTGAAATTTAGAGTCACTGATAATTGATGAAAAGCACACAACATATAAATCTAAGCTTTGATCGTCATGTCACATAAATCAACTGTATGTTACCGACGTATTGCGCGCGGGTGTGTTTTATTATTAAACAAAACCATTGTAAACGCCCCGGCTTCAAGTAAATGCCGTACGACGTTACAAACTCGGTTAAGTTGCTCTGAATAGAGATTAGTTATTGATATGGGGGCCCTTAAGAGGGCCTGGTAATGCGTTCTCTTGAAGTCTTCAGAGTTTGAAGATGTCCTAGAGCCTTAGGTGGACTCTGGTTGAGTTGTCGCTCCCGTGGTTGAGCTGTAATCACGATGTGGATAACGTCCTGCGGTTCTGCACTTAATTGGCTCGTCTCTCCGGGTATACCGCAACAAGATGAGTCACGGATGTAGTTAGTTGTTGGTGAAACCATCAAATCACCAGCGTAGGTATTGACAGCCGACAGAACGCACACGCGTGAAGCAAGGTAGAATGCAAATGCCACAACTGACTTGTATGGTAAATTGCCGTGCTTAAATAGCATGCCATGCCTACTTGCACACTATTGGTTAAACGGCAAGTTTCGTTTTTTCTCATTGGTGCAACGTAAATAAAATTGAATTTAATTTACGCAATATGTCGGCCATTAATTTGTGTCGTTACAACACTTTCCTCTCTGAAAAAAAGAAAAAAAAATTCCTCTCTGCGAGGCTAGATAAGAAATACATGACAGAGTTCGAACCAAGTTAAGCAAAAATATGATGAACCATAAGTGCTGGGCTTAAATATGCTTGCTGGTTGCTTCAACAATGATTTGATGCCAGGTAACCACTAGGAATTGCTACACAAATTGTTAGCTCTAGTGGTCGGTCATAGAACGTGAGGCAAAATAGAGCAGTGTAAGTTTTTGGAGCCGCAGCGTGAAGATTTCGAGGTAAATCGCCTCTGAATTTGCCAGGTTTAAGATAAAAACCTAAGCAGGTTGAATCGTTGTCAATGTGTTTGTATACGACCAAAGGAGCTAGAGTGCTCGACGTTGTGGTCATGACATTTGTAGAGTGGTCTTTGTGCCATTGATAAAGTTGAGGTATGCATTGAAAGTGGCCTGTAACATGATATGAAGCTGATCACCACTTATTGTTGCTACACGAAAGCGTTAGCTCTAAGTAGCTGGTCATACCAAAATAGGCAGTGTAATGTCATGTGTGAGAAATACATTATAATGTAAAAATATATATATTAAAATCAAAGGTAACTGCATAAAAATATGTACACGAACATTGCCTCAGAGATGGCATAATACCAGAAAACTGTTCAAAAAATGCTACATAATTTTTAGCTAAGAACAGCTGGTTATGCCACGTGAGACAAATACGAAAAATAACGTAAGGTTAAAAAAATTTTGATAGTTAATGTTAATGTTTAAAAAAAATCAATTACGCGTTATACAAATCAGGATATTGAGATTGTGAGCAGACGGAGCCTGAGACGCGTGTAGAAGGTTGAACGTTCTCAGGATCAGGTGGTTCGATAAACGGTTTCAACCTGTCTATGCTTACTGATGTCGGTGTAGCGCCTTGCATAATGATGAAGTATTTTGGTTGTCTGAGTAAAATCGGGTAAGGACCGCGATACTTTGGTTGTAGTGGTGCAAAAGCATTATTGTTGCGAACGAGTACTCTCTTGCAGCTGTGGAGCTGTGGGTGAACGAAGACCGGACGAGGCGTCGGTCTCGGCTGCTGTTCGGACATGTTACCGAAATGAAGTCGAAGGCGGGTAGCTTCGTTTTGTGGGTCATCTTATGCCGGTAGTAGACGTGGGAGCTGACTAGGCAGGCGTAGATCCATGCCATACAAGAGTTGTGACGCAGATGTTTTAATGGATTCTCGAGTACGAGAACGCATGGCCAGCAGAACTAAAGGTAGTGCATCGACCCAGTTGCCATTAATGGACGAGGATGCTAAAGCAGCTTTGAGTTCCCTATGCATTCTTTCTACCATACCATTAGCTTGGGGATGGTAGGCAGTCGTCTGGCGTAAGATGCATCCTATGTACCGCAAGGTGGTTTTGAAACGATCAGATGAGAAGCAAGTGCCTCTGTCCGTGATGACCCCATTGGGAACACCATAATTGGATATCCATGCAGAGATAAAACCGTTAGTTACTTCGTCTGCAGAAATGTTGTCAAGAGGTAATGCCGCAGGCCACCGTGTAAATCTATCGATCATAGTTAGAAGGTAGCTGAAACCTTGAACCTTGTCAGATGAACTATGTCGATGTGGACGATGGCTAGGCGAGAAGTAGACCAAAAATGTTGCAACTTAGAACGAGTGTGTCGTGTGATCTTGTTTTTCTGACAAATTGCACACTCTGAGACCCATCGTTTAACATTCTGCCTAAGTCTGTGACCCCAGAAACGATCTGTAAGAAGTCGGACAGTCGTTTGGCTTCCTGGGTAAGAAATTGAGTGAATTGAATCGAAAACTTTTCTCTGAAGGCTGGTCGGCAGAACTGGCTTGTTGGGCTGCGTAACCGTGAAGTAAACAATTGGTAAGCCTTCCCACAGACGGCATATGAACTTGGTTGGGTGATGGGCTATTGATCATTAAATGTAAATGTCACCGCGTTGTTCCGTTCGCAGGAGAGTTGGCGTTAGTGCAGGTTCACTGAGTGCCACGGAGTTGACAGTGAATGGTGACGGCGAAGGTGGTTGTAGAGAGACGTCTGGCCTGGACAGGGCATCTGCAATGAAGTTCTGTTTGCCCCTGACGTGAAAGACGTCAAATTGCCATTCGCTTAGACGAGAAAGCTGTCTTTCCACTCTGGCAAGGTACTTGGCGATAGATGAAGTTGCGTTTCGAAGTGCGCTAACTAGTGGTGCATGATCTGTGAAACAACAAATCTGCTACTGCCAATGATGCTGATAAAATGGCGCACTGCGTCGTGGATAGCGAGAAGTTCTCGGCCGAAAGTGTCGTACTTCGTTTCTACTGGTTGGAGAGTACGCGAGTAGAAACTGTTAGGCTTCCGAACTCCGTCGATCTCTTGTTCCAAAGTGGCTCCAATAGCGAATTCAGAAGCATCTATCGTGAGTAGAAATGGCTTTTCAAAATCTGGATGCGTTAGCATTGTGGCATTTGCTAACGAGTTGATGGCAAGTCGAAGTAATTCCTCGTCTTCGGATGACCAATCAATGATGGAATTCTTGCTAAGTCCTTTTTGGTTCCGCAGGTGCCTGCACAAAGGATAAAGTTGTTTTGAAAGCCCGGAAGGAACTTGCGATAATAGTTTAGTACTCCCAGGATTTTCTGCAAATCGCTCAAAGTCCTTGGTGACTTGATATTCTTGATTGAATTCGTCTTTGACGGCAACGGTTGAATACCTTGGGCCGTGATACGATGCCCCAAGAAGTCGACGGATGAAGTTGCAATCTGCGTCTTGTCACAGTTGATCTTGAGTCCGTGGTTGGATAAGCGTGAAAGGACATTTCGTAGATGTTTCGCATGAGATTCTAGATCTGGACTGAATACCATAATGTCATCGAGATATGACATACAATAAGGAGAGTCGTCGCGAAATATGTTGTCTATGAATCTTTGAAATGTCTGAGTAGCACACTTAAGTCCAAAAGGCATGTAAAGATATTCAAAAAGGCCAAATTGAGTGATGACTGCAGTTTTCTCGATATCCTCTGGTGCTACCGGTATGTGATGGTACGCTTGTCTGAAGTCAATCATTGAGAAGAAATTGCTGTCGTTGAGTTTTTCAAGTAAAGTGTTAATATTTGGAATAGGATATGCATCAGATTTTGTCACTGAATTTAGCTTACGGTAGTCTCCGCAGGCTCTGCACGATCCGTTTGATTTAGAGACTAAGTGCAGTGGTGACGCAGATAAACTTTTCGATGGTCTGATGATTTCCTCTTCCAAAAGCCTTGAGAATTCTTCTTGGGCAGCTTTCAGCTTAGCAGGAGCCAGTGGTCGCTTCTTGAGTGCAATACGTTGTCCTTCTGTGACGATATGATGCATCGTGTTGGAGACTCGTAGCTCTGACTTGTTAAGATCGAAAAGCGATTTGTATTTTCGAAGAGCTGCTGATATCTCTGCTGAATGATGCACTGGGGTTGGCTGAATAACCTGTAACACCAAACGCTCGGAGGCAAGTGTCCAAAAATGTTGTTCAATTCCTGTGGAGGGGTCGATGATCTTTTTATTGGCAAGATCAACAATTAGGCGAAATTTTAGAAGGAAATCAAGGCCTATTATATTATGTGAGACCTTGGCAATGATGAAGTTGTGGGAAAATTTACGTCGTAGACCTATGTTGAGTGTGCGGTACCGGCAGCCATATGTTGGTATGGGCTCACCTGTAGCTGTTGCAAGAAGAACGCCTAGCGACATCTCGGCCATTGAATCACCCTTGAGAACTGAGACTGCCGCACCTGTGTCTACGATGTACTCTTCGCCAGTTTTGAAATCAAGAAGGTGCAGAAGTCCGTTTGGCTGTTTGGCCGGGTCATGCAAACAAGTAGGCTGGTGATTGCGACCGGCATTGTCTGTTTGGTTCTCTATGCGAAAAATTCGGCGTGGACGAAAAGAGTCGACAGGGATGTCGGATTGTAGTTGGCTTCTTCCCTGTAGCGCCGTTGATGCCGTTGATGTGCAGAAAGTACGGTCTTCTACTTCCTGCGCCAGACGTTTCCTGATACTGATGCACCCTTGTGCCTGCGGTCTGTTGTCCTCTCCGTCAGCTGTGGAAATTGACACTCATTCGGAAAATCTTCGGAACGACAAAGACAAACTTGGCAAGCATAAAAAACTTCTGGTGGTTATAACACCAGTTCTTTGAGCATATTTATTAAATGATTGCGGAGATCTCGATCGCCGCCTACCATTATAATTTGACTTGGAAACGAGTTTTGGTCGAGCATTCACTTGATTTAGCTCGGATTTGGTAATGGCCAATCCTTCTAGAACTTTGGCCATGTTCGCTACTGTTCTCTCTAAAGAGGAGAGTCTATCATCTTGCGGGGGTAAAGAAAAGAATGGTGGATTCACTTTTGGTTCCAAAACCCTATATTCTAACTCCCATCTCTCAGATAAGTCATCCATAGAGAGAGTGTTGGGGAGCTGTCTGGCAAAGAGTTTTAATGTTTGGGGAAGATTGTTAATAAAAACAACCTTAGCCTCATGGTCAGATATGTTGGTTTTATACCAACGTTTCCGTAATTCCCTCAGTATTTCTATGGGGCCAAGATTTGGCATATCTAACTGCGCATATTTGTTTATTATCTGCTCAGTTTCCGTGGGTCCAAGCAAGGATTCTACCTTGCTTTGTAGGCCCAAAATGGGATTAGGTAGCTTCCTAATGGCGTCAAGCTTCGGATAAACCGTCGCTGCAAATCAGAAGGTAGTTTAGAGAAACCTTCGACAGTTTTTGATGACTGTCATAATCAGGAAACGGGGAGAAAGCGGAGTCTACGCGCATAAAAAATAACTCACTATCTCCATCCCAAACAGGAACATCAATATCTAAAATTGGTCCTGACATTTTAACAATCTTACGGGATCTTAAAGGCATAAATTTATAAGCAATATGAAAATGTATTCTTTAACGAAACGCTTACCCACAAACAGCTTCCACAGTTGAATGAGCGCAGAACAAAAGCACGTTTTGTACGTAGGAAAGATGAACAGAGGCCCCGTTGGCCTTTGATGCCAATGTATTATTATTTTCTACAGTTGAATGAGCGCAGAATAGTAACTGTTTCAAAATTGAAATTATCCGCAATTTAGCCTGTCCAGTACGTACGGTGCTGTTTTGTACGTAGGAAAGACGAACAGATGCGCCGTATTATTATTATACCCCCCCCCCAAAAATTCACCACAAATCCATGAATATATACCCAACAGAATTCCCCGAAAACCACGATCAGGGTAAAGAAAACACAAATGTCAATCTATTTATCCCAAATAAATGAAAAAGGAAGTCAATTTTATTTAGACCAAAAAAAATCAGAACAATAATCAATATCCTGGCGCGGTCGCCAATTTTGTAAACGCCCCGGCTTCAAATAAAAGCTGTACGACGTTACAAACTCGGTTAAGGTGCTCTGAATAGAGATTAGTTACTGATAGGGGGCCATTAAGAGGGCCTGGTAATGCGTTCTCTTGAAGTCTTCAGAGTGTGAAGATGGCCTAGAGCCTTGGGTGGACACTGGTTGAGTTGTCGCTCCCGTGGTTGAGCTGTAATCACGATTTGGATAACATCCTGCGGTTCTGCACTTAATTGGCTCGTCTCTCCGGGTATACCACAACAAGATGAGTCACGGATGTAGTTAGTTGTTGGTGAAACTATCAAATCACCAGCGTAGGTATTGACAGCCGACAGAACGCACACGCGTGAAGCAGGTAGAATGCAAATGCCACCACTGACTTGCATGGTAAATTGCCGTGCTTAAATAGCATGCCATGCCTACTTGCACACTATTGGTTAAAACGGCAAGTTTCGCTTTTTTCTCATTAGTGCAACGTAAATAAAATTGAATTTAATTTACGCAATATGTCGGCCATTAATTTGTGTCGTTACACCACATTAATTACAATTAAATTTGCAGTTAAAAAAATCTCAATTAAAACTGCTTGAATCTAACAGAGATTGTTGCTAAAATCACAGTTAAGAGAAATATTGTGTAAAACCAGAATAAGCATATGTGACCTTAAAGAAAACTATATTTGTCAAAATTAAGTTTCGTTGGGTTGTAACACGGAGCCGCGCGTTACACGTTAACTTTTAAATTAAATTTTTGTGTTTTGACTATTTCGTTGGGAGTTTTTGTTTTGCTCTTTTCTAGTGGTTTTACGACAGAGAGCTAAATTTCCCGTTGTCTTTGTCATAAATTCTCCTTATTTTATATCATTAAAACATATGAATTTGCGCAAAATGTTTCAATTGAATTTTGATATAATGAGAAGTATCTCAATTTAGATTTAAGGTTGTTTTTTCTCGTCATTATGTTTTAATGTGTTTGCATTCGTCATTGTACACTACGGAAATAAGTACTAAAACGAATTGCCACACTGACTGCTTCTAATAGCATTTTATTTGTCCTAAGTATCATTTTGACAAGGTCGATAAAGCCTATAAATTAGAAGACACTTGGCACATGAACATGAGCCTTGGAAAGCTAGCTTAAAGGAAGGGATTGAGAAGTATGAGAAATGCAGGATAAATTGTCAACCTGGTTCCCACTAGTCATGTTGGATACCCTAACAAACCAGAAAATGCGTTCTTGAGTCTAAAATATTCTAAGTCGCGATGTAAGAGCTTTTACAATATAAATATATTAAAATACAAATAGCAATCGCTTTAGAATCAAATACGTAGAAATTATTTACTGATTCCATTTCAATAAATGATTACTCTGGATCCAAAGATAAATTTATGTTTCTGGAAAATAAGTGAAAATAATACGAGATTTAGAAACTCTATCTTTCTATCTAATGAGCACAACTCTGAATTCAGATCTGTTTTCATTTGAGTTTAATAATATTCCTTTTGTTCACTATTTTGAATGTTTACTTGGTGTTTGCATAAAAAAATCAGTTAAAAATATTTGGTTTCTAAGATTATCAACCATAAACTTATTGGCTTCATTATTGGAACGGTCATCCATGTGTAGCACCAATAAACCTTATTAAAATAGTAAATTCATGCAAATCAGATGACTTGGCTATGGTACGATAAGTTGCTCCTCATTGAAACTGAAATTAGTTTTTACTCTAAAATAGAACCATGTTTTAAAAAGCTGCTCTTTTTGGCTATCGGGATTCCGATGTAATTACGTAATACACAATTTCCATAGAATGAATACATTTCAATCAGAAAGTATGAAAAGTCAAAAGAAATAGCAGCCACATTTTCGGAACATTAAACTGCTCTTTAGAACAAAAATAAGAAAAATAAAACTGAGAACATTCAAAAAACAAGAATAACTACCATGAATTTAAAAAATTAATTAATGAGTTACATACAAATTTATTTAAATACGGTCATGGAATTATCGACAATTGGAATGTGGAAAATTTAATGGCAAGTTAGGATTTTTAGTCTAAAGTGATTCTATAAATTAATGGCTAACCAAGATAAATTAATTAGTATATAACTGAAAATTGCGTGGGGCGTGCAGCGGGGTAGCTCTGTGGTTAGGGTCAAAGAAGTCGTGTCCAGATTCAAACAATGCCCGCGGCAAATTTCGGACAGCACATGAAAAGTTTTCAATAAGGAAAAACATGTCTACTGGATGAATTGCCTTTTCTATGTAAAATAATTATCAGTTTATATTGCCAAATATTAAAATATATCGGAATTAGAGTTTATATTGATATGAAAAAATTGATTTAAATAATTAAGGGCTCTAATTCCGCATATCTTTATGCACACGAGGAATTACTAATCAAATCCTAAATATATGAACACAAACACATACATTAGCCTGGCGTATGCTCATTTAGTTTATCATTGTAAATGCTCTTGGGTGAATGAACACTTGCTGGCACATCCATACACACACATACATTAAACACAATCACATAATAATAAAAAATTATGCTTTAGATATCTGTCAGTAAGTATAAATGAATCAGTACAAATAAAATTTACCGCAAGAAACAGTTGTCAAATTCTTGTTAGTATGGAGGAAGATAAATCCTCCGCCAAATGTAAAATAACAGTAACAGATATATTTAAACCACCATGGCTGATTGTAACAAATTTTATTTAAAAAGAATTTTTTCTTTTTATTTTCCAGAATATTCTCTGTTTAAATACTTGACTTTGAATTGTGCGCCATTTTCAGTTTTCGAGAGTCTCGCACCTCGACTGGTCATAACATCTTTTGGTCTACTGCAAGTTTAACATTTTTTCTCTAGTAACCCGAATAGATATTAACAATATATTCCTACTATAATTGCCTTTTATTCTGTTATTGAAGCACACATAGAAGGGACGTTCTGGAACAGGTAATTTAATTATTCTGTTGTTCACGTATATCTCCGTCCAGATTATTTGTTCGGGAATTTTAGCGGTGCAACTTCCGCATTCCGTTTGCCTAAAATTAAGTGTCGATTTAATTATTAACTAACTAGACATAGAAGTTAATATTAAATTTGAGGACACAAGTAGATTAGTGCAGGATATTGCGGATTTGAATCTAGCAGATTTGAATGGAAATGTAAGCATATCAGACTCTACTGTAAATTTTAGGACTTCAAGCAATCTGGCATCTATGGGGCTCTCAGACTCGAATAGGTTAGGGGCCTCTACAAAATTTGACGACCGCGCCAGTCCAAGAATTTTAAGTCTACCGCAGTACAAATCTGAAAAACATTCAAGTTGGATCGGAGATGCCCAATTGATATTTAGTGCTTATAATATTGAAAATCCAATGGAGAAATTTGTTGCAGCATGGATGGCATTGCCTGAAAATTTCCGAAATGTCTTGGAAAATTTCAGAGACAGAACTGTGGAAGAAAAGCCGTACAATGCATTTGAGTTATTAATGGCTGAAATTCAACAGAGATATCAGCCTGGAAGATCAGCGCAAATGTGCGAATTATTACGCTTAGAAAAAATTGGGCGTCAATTTATATCCGAATTTTATGAACGCCTTTGCACAAAAGCTTCCAGGTTGAATATATCCAGAGATGTAGTCAACTCCATTTTCACATCCGAGCTACCAATTAGGCTTAGAACCACATTGGAAGTATTTGACACTATGAGCATTGATTGGCCAACAAAACTCAGAGGGTTACACGGCGTATATAAACAGCAGGAACCACAAGTACATGCTGTAATAGCAGATTCTGTCACGATGCAGCCAGTCAGGGCAGATGCCGAAAACAGCCTGACCATACAAGAAACCTTGCGTTTCTTATGTAGAGAAGTTGCTAGTTTACGTAGTGACATTGCACAACTTCTGAATCAGGATAGGTATACTAGACGTCGATGGAGTCACTCGCGTCAACGCTTCGAAGGGCCACGCGGATGGTGTAAGGCACATTGCAAGTACAGACGCAGTGCGAAGTGCCAAGGTGAAAATTATATATACCCGCGATTAGATGGACCCAGACAGAAAAGAAGCACTAAATCGGTAGAGAGAAATCCATCACCGGGAAAAGGAGAAAAACCCCGCTAGTAGGAGCCGTAGGGTGGGTTCCATTGTAAAGGCTCCCAGATATGCCTTTAAAAGGCATACTCAAAGCAAAAGATGCGACTAGATCAAATAGCACCGAAGAAGAAGGCAAGAGGGTCAGATTCTTACTAAGCGGAGATCTGGAAAACATTGCCGGATTATCCAGCAACAAGTTCATTATTAAAGATGAATTATCTGGATTAGAATTTCTTATCGATACGGGTGCTGAGGTAAGCATAGTTAGGTCAGACGTGGTGGAAGCAGATTGCCCGACATTTGATTATCAACTATGGGCCGCTAACGGTAGTCCGATAGGAGTGAAAGGGATGAAAGAAATGTCGGTAACGTTAGGCCAGAAATCTTCCTTCCAATGGAATTTTCTAGTAGCCGATGTCAAGGACCATATCATTGGCACGGATTTCTTGACACATTTCAAGCTGACATTAGACCCCAAAGCTAGGACTATCACAGAAGGCGTAGGGATATCAACACCTACTGAGTCTAACACGTCGGCAGTTAGAACAGTCCTTTTACATCGTCCAGCAGTCACACATGACTTTGCCGATATCATTGAGAAGCACCTAGCAGTGTTTCAACCTTTCAGTGCCAAAAGGATAGGTTTGAAAACAGGAGTAGAACACGAGATAGAATTGGTGGCTCCGTTGCCTTGTCCACCAAAAGCTCAGCCGTTTGCACAACACAAGCAACAGGTTGCTTTGGGTTATGAGGTTTATTCAACTTTAGATCTCCAGAAAGCGTACTATCAGATACCAATGGAGGAAAGTTCGATAACACTCACCGCAGTCAGATTTCCAGGAAGGGGATCGCATGAATTTCTTCGAATGCCTTTTGGTTTGAAGAAAGCCAGTCAGACATTCCAGCGTTTGGCTGAAGAAATCCTTCAGAATTGTCCATTTGCGAGGATATATATAGACGACATAATAATTTTTAGTCGCTCAGGAAATGAACATCGTACGCATCTGGAAACGAATTTGACCAGGCTGGAACAATATGATTTAGTGGTCAAACCTAATAAGAGTAATATCGGTTGCTCTTCAGTTAAATAATATGGTCATATACTTTCCAAAGTCGGAATTAAACCTTTGGAAGATAAGATCCAAGCTATAAAGGACGTAAGGGAACCCCGAACCGTACGCCAGTTGCGAAGGTCCTGGGGCATGATTAGCTATTACCATCGATTCATTCCAGGTCTAGCCGGAATTCTTGGATCGTTAACACGCCATCTCACTCGTGAAAAGAGCACGATCAAGAAGTCTTGGCCTATAAACTTGAGTCCAGAAAACCGAGAAAATTTCCAAAAGGCCAAGGAAATGTTAAGTGACATAACCACATTAGCACCTGCAGATTGGGAAAAACCTTTCGAGCTAATCACAGGTGCCTCAAAGGTTGCATTAGGGGCAGTGCTACAGCAAAGAAATCAGGACGTAGTAAGACCGATTGGGTTTTATACCCGTAAGCTTAATGATCGAGAAAAAACTTTATGATAAGTTTGGCAAAGAGCTTGTAGCAGTGTAATGCGCAGTGCTACACTTCGAGCATTACTTAGACGGTCATAAGTTTAAGTTATTGACCGATCATAAGCCATTGATCAGTATACTTGGTAAAACAGCTAGGCTTAATTACCCTCGTAGAGTAAATTCCCAAATAACACGGTTAGCAGAGTTCGATTTCACTGTGTCTCATATTGCTGGTAAAGAGAATGTGGTAGCCGATGCAATTAGCCGACCGAATGAAGCTGATGTCGAGCTGATATTTCAAGGTCCAATGAAGAATTCGATACCTAATTTAGTTAGTCAAATCGAGGAAGCGCAAGGATCGGATCCCTTTACATTAGTTTTGTCCAAAAGGCCAGGATATGTTCGTAAGCTCATAAGTGGCAATTGGTTGTTATGCGAAACATCTAGAAGTCAACCACGGCCATATGTGCCATTGGAGTTACGGGCCAAGATTATCCAAGTGTTGCATGACATGGGTCATCCATCCATTAAAGCCACCATTCGATTGATCAACGACAGATACGTATGGCCGCACATGTCTAAAGACATACGGGTATGGGTAAGAGCCTGTGCCAAGTGTCAAATGTGTAAGGTGTGGAGACATACCAGAACCGAGATAAAGAATATTGGGATACCAATTGGACGGTTCAGACACGTACACATAGACATTGTCGAGATGCCTGAAGTAAATGGAAACAAATACGTGCTGACTATGATAGACAGATTTAGTCGTCAATTCGAAGTGGCGATTTTAAAAGACATGACAGCGCAAGAAGTCTTGTTTGCGTTTCTACATAATTGGATATCACGTTATGGTGTTCCGGAAAAGGTCACTAGTGATCGTGGTAGTCAATTTATGTCCGAGCTTTTTGTAAGATCCCTCAACATCATGGGAACCACTGTATTACATACTGGTGCGTATAACCAACGAGCAAATGGGATGATAGAAAGGCTGCATTGTGAACTGAAAGCTGCATTAAGGTGTACTAGTGGAACAAGCTGGATAAACGATCTTCCAATAGTACTACTCGCCATGCGCAACAGATATAGGGCACAATTAGGTACTTCCATAGCAGAACTGGTTTATGGAGAACTATTAAGGTTGCCTGGAGATCTCCTAATAGGAACTCCAAGTAGCTTTGATTGGGCTTCTAGTTATGTAGATTGGTTCGTAGGCGAACTTAGAGATAAGATGTTTCGTTTAGCTCCGACCAAGACTAGAAAATCAAAAACCAAATGCTATGTGTCCTCTGATCTAAAGTCGGCTTCGCATGTCTATATAACTAATGAAAATAGGAAGAACTGCCTGACACCATTTTATAAAGGACCATACAAGGTCAAGAGGATGACTGACAAGAATATTATCATAGAAATAAATGGCATTGAGGATTTTGTAACGTTGGATCGTTGCATTCCCCAGTCTATATGGATAGACGGTATCACTGAATTAACAGATGCGTTGAATGACCGTCGTTCTATGGGCGAATCTGATGTGTGCAATCCCACCATACAGGCACATAACGAAATGCAGAACTCAGAAGATGCGTTGTCTTGTAACACGCGGCTCCGCGTTACAACCCAACGATGTTCGATTTTGACAAATACAGTGCTTTTTAAGGTCAAATAATCTAACTCTGTTCTTACACAATATTTCTCTTAACTGTAATTTTAGAAACAATCTCTGTTAGTTTCAAACAGTTTTAATTGAGATTTCCTGAACTGCAATTTTATTTGTAATTAATAGGATTTTTATGAAAAAGACAGAACCGCGCGCCATCCGCCTGGATCACGCGGTGGACTATTGTGTCCCAGTGGATTTATTTCTCTCAGTTTGATTATTCGCTGTTTACGCGAATGATTTACTGTTCACGTTTAATTATGCCTATCCGAACTTCAGAGAATAATGGATTAGTATAATGAAATGAGTTAAAAACATAACAAGCAGTGAACTAAATATTTGTGAGTTCTTGTCATTGAAGTATTTACACAGATTACACATTCATTTTAGTGACAACTTTTAACAGTGACTATGTTCATATCATCATGTATTTTCAAACGGTTGAGTGTATTCGTTTCAATTCAGACATTTGTGTAAGAATAACTGTTTGTGTGCAAAACATTTTTTTATAAACAGAAATCATTTTAACTTCTACCGTCCAGAAGACGGACAATTTAGTTTGACTGTAAATGGTGTTTAAGAAACACTTTTGTGCTAAAATTTGTTTTTATGGCCGACCAACATATGGTCAATTGGCACCAACTGTGAATTCTATTTCTATTTGCAACATTGTGTACAATATACGAATGACAACTTATTTTTGCCTTCTCACATCAAACATCCGGAAAAGATCAGAGACTGATTATGAGTATGGTTAGTAATAATAGCCACCATGGATATATAGGACGGGTACAGAATCAAGAACTAGATAGCTACCCCGCAAAAATACTCCTATATAAATGGTGCCCCGGTTCGTGGAACCTAACAGCCATTAAGGAATTAATAAACATCTAGATTTTGAGAAATTCAAGCACTTTGGATGAAAGCCAATCCACACGTTATTGCCTCGGAAACGGCTGCACATTTCCGCACACAGAAGCGACGTTCAAGTGGGCGCGGTCACCCTCAACAACACAGGAGGATCCGCTCATGGAAGGTTCGGAAAACTGGTGGGGTCAGCCTCCTCGGCGGCAGTAGAGGCTGAGCACCCCAAGATTGTTGGCCGCTCCACGTCTGATGGCTCGAAGCATGTTGCTTTCGCGGTAGAGCGCAATCAAACTATTGTATTTACAGCGACGGCTCCAGTCAAGTCATGCTTAAAACGCCCAAATGCCAGCAACCAGTCTCATCGTCAGTTGCCACTATCAACATCTTTTCTCATCCGTGACGCAACCTCTGGCGAATTATTTCTCATAGACACTGGATCAGATGTAAGCTTACTACGCCACAATTATTTCGAAGCCACCCACCCAGTCGACACCAGCAGTCTGAAATGCGCCAATGGCTCCAACATAGCAACGTTTGGGGTACGAGTACACACAATCTCGTTCCCCAACTTAAAAAAATGTTTCAAATATCCGTTCATCATTGCCATCACGACAAGAAACATCATTGGACGTGACTTTCTCGAACAATTCGACTTAACCATTCGTCCAAGAACGCGAGAGATAGAGGAACCAGAATCAGTGTTGACAGAGCGAAAATCAGTCGTTACACGGTATGACAGAGCAATAGCATCTCCTGTAAGGTTAGCCTCTATCATTGTGTACTAATTTTCATTGTCGGCGGGGTGTATGTAACACGCGGCTCCGCGTTACAACGCAACGATGTTCGATTTTGACAAATACAGTGCTTCTTAAGGTCAAATAATCTAACTCTGTTCTTACACAATATTTCTCTTAACTGTAACTTTAGAAACAATCTCTGTTAGTTTCAAGCAGTTTTAATTGAGATTTCCTGAACTGCAATTTTATTTGTAATTAATAGGGTTTTTATGAAATAGACAGAACCGCGCGCCATCCGCGTGGATCACGCGGTGGACTATTGTGGCCCAGTGGATTTATTTTGCTCAGTTGGATTATTCGCTGTTTACGCGAAGGATTTACTGTTCACGTTTAATTATGCCTATGCGAACTACAGAGAAGAATTGAATAGTATTATGACATGAGTTAAAAACATAACAAGCAGTGAACTAAATATTTTTGAGTTCTTGTCATTGAGGTCTTTACACGGATTACTCATTCATTTTTAGTGATAATTTTTAACAGTGACTATGTTCATATCATCATGTATTTTTAATCGGCTGAGTGTATTCGTTTCAATTCAGACATTTGTGTAAGAATAACTGTTTGTGTGCAAAACATTTTTCTTTATAAAGAGAAATCATTTTAACTTCTGCCGTCCAGAAGACGGACAATTTAGTTTAAATGTAAATGGTGTTTAAGACAAACTTTTGTGCTAAACTTTGCTTTTGTGGCCGACCAACATATGATCAATTTGGACCAACTGTGAATTCTATTTCTATTTGCAACATTGTGTACAATATACATTTGACAACTTATTTTTGCCTTCTCACATCAACCATCTGGAAAAGATCAGAGACTGATTATGAGTATGGATAGTAATAATAGCCACCATGGATATGTAGGACGGATACAGAATCACGAACTAGATCGCTACCCCGCAAAAATACTCCTACAGTCTAATATAGTAAAATCTTATTCTACAAGTTCACAGCATGAAAACTGTTTGACAATACCCGATGATATGGAAGATCCAGTGAAAACTGTACCGGGCAAGATGATGACTTCAGGAGCGCCATTATGCACATCTCGTTCTGGAAGAGTGCAACGTCAGCCGAAGAATTATGATAACGTCTATTACTAGCCGTTTTTTTTAGAAGATGGTGTATGTGGTGGTAGATAAATCCTCCGCCAAATGTAAAATAACAATAACTGACAAATTTAAACCACCATGGCTGATTGTAACGAATTTTATTTATTAAAAAGAATTTTTTTATTTTTATTTTCCAGAATATTCTTTGTTTAAATACTTTACTTTGAATTGTGCGCCATTTTCAGTTTTCGAGTGTCTCGCACCTCGACTGGTCATAACATCTTTTGGTCTGCTGCAAGTTTAACATTTTTTCTCTAGTAACCCGAATACATATTAACAATATATTCCTACTATAATTGCCTTTTGTTCTGTTATTGAAGCACACATAGAAGGGACTTTTTGGAACAGGTAATTTGATTATTCTGTTGTTCACGTATATCTCCTTCCAGGTTATTTGTTCGGGAAATTTAGCGGTGCAACTTTTGCATTCCGATTGCCTAAAATTAAGTGTCGATTTAATTATTAAACTAACTAGACATGGAAGCTAATATTAAATTTGAGGACACAAGTAGATTAGTGCAGGATATTGCGGATTTGAATCTAGCAGATTTGAATGGAAATATAAGCATATCAGACTCTATTGTAAATTTTAGGACTTCAAGTGATCTGGCATCTATGGGGCTCTCAGACTCGAATAGGTTAGGGGCCTCTACAAAATTTGTCGACCGCGCCAGTCCAAGAATTTTAAGTCTACCGCAGTACAAATCTGAAATTCATTCAAGTTGGATCGGAGATGCCCAAATGATTGTATATACTCAGTCGCACAGCATAGATGAACAATTGTCAGACGCAAGTTCTGAAGCGTTGGTGAACTTCTATCATTATCAACAGATTACGCTGGCAAACTGACAAACGAGGATTAAATCGTAATGCTTATATATGAAAAAATAGATATGCGGCTCTCACCTCTAGTAGTCTCGCAAACATTGTACTTGACTGGAAATGTGGGCTGCACAATTTCTGTGCAGTCACGAAATTTATTTTTGCAGCTTTTCCGTATATATATATATATATATATATATATATATATATATATAATAACCATTTATTTCGAGAATACCAAACTTAGCTTTACAATCTTTTATTTATATACATTCTGAGTTTTCATTTGATTATGTTGGTGGCAACAAATCTGACTCGGTTTTGTTTCTATTTCTTGTCTTGGCTGATTAGTAAGTTTGTATGCGTTTGTGTCTGTGAGTTTGCCTGTTTGCACGTAAGGGTCTTTCTCGCTGTATTGCAAAGTGATGTCTGAGATCTGGTCATTCTTGTATTGATGGCTTGAGAATAACCACCTGTTCGCATTGTTGGCTGTTACGTGTAAGAAAGTTATTTTTCCGAGTGTAGTCTTTCGTTTCACCCTGCTGCGCAATTTCATTTTCTACACTTGGTAACAGTGCAGGTGCGGATTGCAGTGTTGAATGCTCATATTGTTTCAAAATTTCTGTCACCGTATGTGCAGCTGACTTTTTCCTCTTCAGTTTGTTGCCAATTCGATCGATTTTTTGTTGAGTCTGGTGGAGGGCGTGTTTGGTCTGCTTGGATACTAGTAAATTGTTCTTGAATTTTGTTATTCGTGGAGACAGCATACAAACTTGGTTGGGTAACGGGCAACTGATCTTTGAATGTGAGTTTCACCGCTATGTTCTGTTCACAGGAGGGATTGCGTTAATGCAGGTTCCTTGTGGGTCACGGAGTTGTTTAATATAAAACGCGTCATAAATATATAATAGTTTATTTGATTTTGCTTCATGTAGAATTGAGAAATTAGTCAAATTGACTGGGTGCCCCGTTTACAATATATGATCGGAAGTAACTGATTTTTTTTGACGGTGCCAAGACTTTTTTAGTCAATTTCTGCGGTAAATGTTGCTGGATTCTGTTTTTGAATTGCTTTTTCATACGTCCATTATCCACTTTGTTATTAATGTGTTTTTCTTCTTAATAAGAAATATACTGTGTAATATTCGAAGGCAATGGACATATATAATTGATATATATATTATATGTATATATATATATATATATATATATATATATATATATATATATATATATATATATAAACAATCAGTGATTGTGCGGGTGAAGATAGTAATTATTTAAATCAAGTTTGCGTTTGAACTAAACATCAACTATTATCTAACCAGTCGTCGATTAGCATAACAATCAACCTTTAGTCACAAAGTGACGGGTTTCCGTCTTCCATGGTCATCATCAGAATAAGACGGTAGACTGACTAGCGAAAACCAAACCGTAATATATATATATATATATATATATAAATATATATATATATATATATATATATATATATATATATATATATATATACATGGAAAGTGCAAATTAGATGTGCCTCTCACATCTACTAGTATCGCATACACTGTACTTGACTCGATTGTCGGTTGCAAAATATCTATGCAGTGACGAACATTAAATTTTTATAGATTTCTCAATTAAGGGTTTGGTCACTAAACTCCTCTATGTATTTAAAACTATCTGCGTGCAAAAGAGATGTTAACATCGATCTTAATTTAGTTTTCACCTTAATAAGTACAATTTTGCGTTTATGGAAATCACGAAAGATATCATATGCATTTAACATAAAATTTAATTGAAAACGAAAACATTTATGAATAATACCATGATTTAAACATATTTTTAAAAAGAAGATATTTTTCACATTCCTCTCGAGTTTTTTCTTCAGTAATGTATAACGATTATACAATTTGACATCGTTGTCGCTATAATTCCACGTCGTATCTTGTTTAAAAAATGAAAAATTGCAAAAATGGTTCAATCGATATTACGGGATCTGAGTTTTGACTAACGCAGTATTGATTTCAATTGTTTTGTTTGTACAAAATATACATGCTGGGAATCACGCTAATGCATAAACACATAAGCAATTAATAGTTCAAATTCAAAGCATGTACGAACTTCGTTTGTTTATTTAGCTGAGGATTAAGTATGTGGCATACAACAGCCTCAGCTGTGCGTAAATTTTTTTCGTATGTAATTTTAAAGAATATCTGTAAAATATCGAGATTTGTGGTTTGATTTTTAACAACAATGTGCTCAGCTATGAGTTTATACGTGGTGAGTTCTCAACAAGGATGAAACCGGTCGACTGGATGAATTGCATTTCCACACGACACTGTAACACGCGGGTCCGCCTAACAACCCAAAGATGTTCAATTTTGACAAATATAAGACTCTTTAAGGTCAAATAATCTAACTCTTTTTTACACAATATTTCTCTTAACTGTGATTCTAGAAACAATCTCTGTTAGTTTCAAGCAGTTTTAATTGAGATTTCTTGAACTGCAATTTTAATTGTAATTAATAGAGTTTTGTTTAATGAATATACACACCCGCGCGCAATACGCAAGGAACATGCGGTGGATTATGGTGCTCTTGTGGATTTATTTTCCTTCTTTGAATTATTCTCAGTTTATACAATTAATTACTGTTCGTATATGGTTCTACATATCAGGACATCAGAATTCAATGGATTATTATAATTAAATAATTTAAAAACCTAGCAAACAGTGGAATAATTATTTGTGATGTTTTTTCAAGACTGTTTTACACGATTTTTATCCATCAATTATCAATGACAATATTTACCAGTGACTTTATCTATATCATCATATATTTTCAATTATTTACATTTATTCATCATGATTCAGACGTTTATGTTCCTGATAATTACTTGTGTATAAGGCATTCAATTGTGTTGGCAATATATCGTTTTTTTGCCGTCTAGAGCACGGTCCGTTTTGTTTAATTTAGAATTGATTCATGCTTAGCTACCCCATTTGCAATAAACGGATGAAAATGGATGAGTTTTCTCACATCACTTTTCGGGAAAGGGACATGGATTAATTCTGAACGCGGATTCTAATAACAGCTACCAGAGATTATATAGGAGGATTATTTCGCACTAAATAGACAACTAGCTCGCAAAACCTCTTACCTTTGGCTACAAAACATCACAAATAATTATTCCACTGTTTGCTAGGTTTTTAAATTATTTAATTATAATAATCCATTGAACTCTGATGTCCTGATACGTAGAATCCAATACGAACAGTAATTAAATAAATCCACAAGAGCACTATAATCCACCGCATGTTCCCTGCGTATTGCGCGCGGGTGTGTATATTTATTAAACAAAACCCTATTAATTACAATTAAAATTGCAGTTCAAGAAATCTCAATTAAAACTACTTGAAACTAACAGAGATTGTTTCTAAAATCACAGTTAAGAGAAATATTGTGTAAAAAAGAGTTAGATTATTTGACTTTAAAGATCACTATATTTGTCAAAATTGAACATCGTTGCGTTGTAACGCGGAGCCGCGTGTTACAATAAAGTATTCTTATTCATGATTCTTTTTTACATCATTTTACTACGTTATACCATCTCCAGAAATTACCCTAGACAATGTTTCACGCATACTAATTCCGCTTGCACCGGGGTGTTAGCGTACGTTGATTAAACATCCAAGGCTTGCCAGCCTATCACTCTCCATCAATTTTCATTTAATATCGATATCCATAACGTTATATATATTTTTTAAATTATAATTTAAAGATTGGTTTATTTATTAATTCTGCTGCACAAAAACCTATACATTTTATAGGCTAGTGAATTTTGAATATTCATAATAAACCGTAGTCGATTACATAACTTATGAATCTTCACTAAACAATATACACTTGGAGGACCTGTACCACATTTTTCCCAAGTCCTGAATCTATTTCTTATACTCAATCATTTGATAGATTAAAGTTCTAAATTTCCTTTGCGTCTTACTGCAAATGGCGGACATCACAGGATTACTTGGAGCACTGACCGGCAACCTTTCAGTCTCCTCCGTTCAGCCCCATTTGTTGCGTCAAGCGGATGCGTTTCTGAATGGGGTAGCAAGGGAGGTTGCCCTGCGAAACCACAACAAGCGAAACCTCTTTCTTTGGTCTCCGCGCTCCCCACTCTCAAAGGACGATCTGGCCTCAGATCTCATCAGTCAAATAGGGGAAAACTTTAGCCACCTTAAAGAGATCTCCTCGGGAAAGGGTCGAGCCTTCATTCTCTCCTCGCACAAAAGACTGTCTGACGATGAGGTTCGTCATCTCAAACTACACTCGCCCATCTTAACATCCGGGCAAGTCAAACTAAAACGAGACTACACTCTGCTACAAAAACCCATAAACCGGACACCACCCCTCCTCCAGCTCATCACGCCTTTCCGGGCTGGAGCAACCCAAAGAAAAGCCGCTCAGTTCACGGCGGAATCCTTGGCGACGCACCTTCCTCCAGTCCACCCCTACTGACACCTTCCCGATTTGAAGGCCTTCCTCTCACTTTTAGCCCTTACTCCGCAACCAGTCCCCCCACACTATCTCAAGCTTTACTCCGTCATCGTGGCCGACCACGCCGCGCTAAGCCTCCTAATAACGCACCTTCTCTCCCAAGCTCGTCCGCCAGGTCCACATCCCCTCGACAAGTTAGCTTTGTGACAGATGCTATGACCCAGAAACCGAAAAAACGTAAGTCTACTAAGGCCAAGCAAAACTTCGACCCAGCCCCATCAACTTCATCTCCCCCTACTGAATCCATCATCGTCCCCACCCTGGACAGTTCCGCCCCAGCTCCTGATCTTTCTCCGTCCCTGCTCGCCCCCTCAACGCACCTTCCGAGTGCCCCCTCGAACCCAGATATCTCGCCCCCCTTTTGCTTTCAAACCCTACAACTGCCTCACCCACCTGATAAACGCGGGACAACAGAAATCCAAATCGACGCTGACCACTCTATCCTTGTCAACGAGCGGTCTGTCACCCTCATCAGCCCTAGATCTCGCTCCGCCCGCCAGCGGAAAGCCCCCGCACGCTTCTCCTCCCCGATCTAACCATCCCTCTCTCAAAGCACTCTCAGCAATCCTCATCAACTGCAGGTCACTTACGCCTAAAATTAATCAACTACGAGCCTTTCTGTCCTCTAACGAGATTGACATATGCGTTCTTGTTGAGACTTGGCTGTCCCCTTCCATCCACTGTGATGATCTTTTCCTCATTCATGGATACACGTTCCTTCGTAGCGACAGAACTGTCGGTCGTGGGGGCGGACTAGCTGCCTATGTCCGATCCCTTCTTATGCCCAAACGCTTGTCGACATCGAACTCTCAAGGATTGGAATTTTTCTCGTTTCAGCTACAAATCCTTAACCAAAGCATATCTACCTGTGTTGTCTACAGACCCCCTAATATCTCACTCATCGACGACACCCGCGGGGCCCAACTTCTATCTACTTTTTTCTCTTTACACTCTGATCGGTACGTCGTTGTGGGTGATCTCAACCTCCCCATGACTAACTGGCATAATCTAGCTTCCGAAAGTCACCCACTGCTTCGACTCTTCGCGGATAACCTGCTACACCAATTCGTGCATTTTCCTACCCGAGGGAACAACCAACTGGATTGTGTACTCTCCAATAACGAGGTGACCGATGTTCGCTCTCGGGAGATCTTCCCCAACCTTGATCACTGTCAGGTATCCTTCCTCTTACCTCTCTTATCCTTCACCCCTCGAGAAGACACCCAATCGTTCAGACGATTCACCAACTGGGAAGAGTTCCGCCGACTCTGTGACACAGTTAACTGGAGGGACCTCTATCTCCCAAACAATCTCTCCTCGTACTTTTCCGAAGTCCATAACATCCTATCCTCCCACTATAACTCCGCCACCTCTATTCAACACGTATACATCGACGAATAAGTTGAACGCTCTGTTTAAGGCACGTGACAACCTCGCACGCAACGCTCGTCTACGCACATCGTCACTTGCCCGCGCCCTCGCTCTGAGACGCATTGATGGGCTCATTAAACAGGCTATCAACAAACAGGCGCTCCACATCGAAAAACGCATCCGCTCAGCTCCTAACCCGCGGGCAAAGTTCGCCATCATCAAACACCAATTGCTGCAAAAGCCTAAAGCCTCGTTTATCAACTTCTCTCAGTCAGGCGACCCCTGCTTCGCCAATGATTATCTGACTCACCTTCTCGACTCCTTTTCCACTCCCACTCCGCCTGTCGAGATGTTTGACAACGGAGACACCGAGAACCTACGCTGGTTCCATGTCTCTCCGGCTTCCGTCGCCCAAGCAATTAAAAACATTAAATCTAAACACCAATTTGATCAATATGGTGTCTCGGTCAGTATGATTGCCTTTCTAGGCTGGAACGTCTTCTCTCTGATTGCAGATGTTATTAATCATTGTCTCGAAACCACCTATCTTCCCCCGGACTGGCTCAATTCGACGATCTCTCCTATCCCTAAAAATGGCACTTCTTCGATCTCATCATTTAAAGATCTCCGCCCCATTACTATCGTCCCTTCTTTCACCAAAATCTTCGACAGGATCTTATACAACCTAATCTACCCCTCCATTAAGTCTCATGTAAACTTCTATCTCCTCGATGATCAACATGGCTTTCTGAATGGCCGCTCCTCTTCCACCAACTTAGTTAGTGTTCTCGATCATTGCTACTCCTCCTTCTCTAAAGGGCTTCAGTGCACCCTCCTATTCCTGGATATTTCCAAGGCTTTTGACTCGCTGTCATTTTCAGCAATCGAATCCGCCTTACTGAGAAGCGGTATCTGCGGCAACGTACTCAATCTTATTAGTTACTATCTCCGAAACCGATATGCGACAGTAAAAGTTGGCAGTAGTCACTCGAGGCCAGCCCATATCAGATCCGGTGTTCCCCAGGGCTCCGTACTTGGTCCCATTCTCTTCAACCTTACGCTCGCGCACATACAGGTTGATGACAACCTTTTCAAACTGTTCAAATATGCGGATGACATGGTTATCGTATTCAGCAACTCCAAAACATCCAACCCCTCCTTATCCCTTATATCGGAGCTCCTATCCTCGCTCCACTCGCAGCTCAGCAGAATCGGCCTCAAACTAAATCCCACCAAAACTCGCATAATGAAACTCTCCTCTGATCCATTCTGCTCTATCCCGGTTGCCAACTACCCCCTTGATATAGAAATAATAGATTCGGCCAAACATCTTGGCATTCACTTCTCAAAATCCCTAGACTTCTCCCTACACCTTACACACACTACTTCCAAACTCTTCAAATGGGCCCGTCTGATCTGTTTTAAGACTAACAATCCCACTCTCCAACTCACGTTATTCAAGGTCTACGTTCTGCCCCTCATTTCCTACGCCAGCGAATTCTACTGTCCTCTCACCCTCGCCTCCTCCTATACTATTGAACAGGTATCCTCCAGATTTCTAAAACGCGTCTTCCCGAAATGCCAAAACTATAGGGAACGCCTTCTTCTGGCAAACCTTCTTCCGCTTTGGTTCACCCGTCACCTTCGCGTCATTTCTTTTATCCACAAGATCACAACCTGCTTACCACTCTCCAACTTTGCCCACCCCAGTCACCACTATGCCACACGTTCTAGTAACTCTTCTATCCAAGCCAACCATACCCCCACCATATTTAAAAAAATCTATCTCTTCTCCAAAGCCACTAATGTCTTCAACGCTCTCCCCACAGACATAAAACTCCTACCCCAGCACGAATTCAAAAAGGCAGCCCATCAGTACTTCTTCAACAAACTTCTTTGTGATACGACCGATTGGAAACGAAACTGGTTCCTTCTCAATCCATAACATTTACTTCACCCCAGGCTATCCTCTTTACTAACTTCGTAGGGTTAAATCCCTCAGGCAGCCATCTAATCTTCCACTTTACCTCTCTTGTCTTATTCTTTTCTTCTAGATTCACTAATACCACCTCTCAGCCCATTCCTAACCCCACTATATCCACGTTGTGGATACTCTACTACGTTTTGCTCACCCAACTCTTTTCTTTCTTTCTTGTTTCAGCGGAGGACCGGAAACCCAACAGCCCTACCGATCCACCAACGGTTCGCTTCGGACTTCGACTCTCCCTGGTCTTCTTTTAATCACAATCACGTCCTACGGATGCCTGCGATCCTTGCAAGACTCGCTCGCCTCAATCCTGCTGACTCCATCAATTCATTCGTCACGACAATGGACTCCATCGGTCGACGTCTACCTCCGGGCCGCCATCTTTTCATCTTCATCTTTGATTTCGATCTCACATTCACCTTGAAGATCTGATACTTCACGGACTATCTCCAATTGATCTTGTCTAGTCAAATGGAACTTCGTTTATATTTATTTTTCACCAGATTGAACTATCTTGATGTTAATGATAACTTTTCCCCTCCCCAACCCCTCCCCCTGCTATTAAATACTTTTCTAGTCACAATTCCACTCACCTCCACATATCCTACCCTTGATTTGCTATTTCAATGGTTGGGCCAGTTGGCCTTTGATGCCAAATAAATGTATTATTATTATTTTGAGTCGAGCCAGATGGAATTTGGAGCCTTATTTTGAGTATCTCTATAGATTTTACAGAGTGCCAGTGATTATTTCTACGGGGGCTTGCAATGCCACATACAGTAGTACCCACATTGTGAATAGTGGAACTTATCTTGGACCAAAGTATATTCCGATTTTCGCCATTCAGACCAGCTAGATTAGCCTTCAGAATATTTTCATAATTTTGTCAGAAGCACGGTTGTTCGAGTTTGCTTACATCAATTTGGGGTTTATTCTTAATTATTTTCCCGGAAAATTCTAGTGCAAATCTACAACGGATAAGTGCATGGTCCGAGTCGACATAAGTGTTCTAAAAAACGACAATCCTGGATGCAACCACGCCATCTATAACTAATTGCTACATGATATATTTGAGTCTAACACTACGTCTGAAGTTTGTACTACTTAAATATAGTCTATGTTTAGCGCAGCTATCCAAAAGCCGTTTAATATTATCGTTGCGAGTCGAGCTTAGAGTGTATCTTCCACCTAAATGAAATTCTGTGTTACTTAACCGCTCAACTTGAGCATTCATGTCACCCATAACCAGGACTATATCCGAACTTCGTGCTTTACTTAGTAAGGAGCTTAATTCGGAGTAAAAAGCGTCCTTGCTTTCTTCTGTGCTGCAATCGGTAGGAGCATATGCAGATACAACGAAGAGGCAACGATGATAACGGTTTTTTGCTTTGATTTTAGTAGATGTATTTAAACGTGCCGCACACAATCGACTATTTAAAGGGATCCATTCAATTAAGCAAGCTTCAGCTCGCGCGCTAAGCGCAATACCAACGCCCTATTTACCGGCTTGAGAGAACTCTGTGGAACCAGATGTTCGAAGCCAATAACGCGTAGATAGGGATGGTGCAACTAGTTCTGTAATACACGTAGGATCCTGTATTCTGGTTTCAGATACGCAACATATGTCGATTTCTAATTTATCCAACGTACGAGCAAGAGATTCTTGCTGTCCAAGTTGTTTTAATGTTCGCACATTAAATGTGCCTACGTTAAAACCTAACTTAGGTTTAATGAATGATCGTCTACTAGAACCATTTTCGATATTTGGCAACCTGGTATTGGGCTCAGTGTTATGATATAAACCAACCATATTCATAGTATCTAAAAGAGTGTTATTGTTAGATTGAGAAGAGGAAGGGGAAGGAAAGGAGGCAGAATCGGAGATAGAGTTGCCTGCAGTAGCCTGTTTTCGCTTATCCACCCTGCACGGCTCAGCAGATAAGGCGACCCTTTTTATACTGCGCGACGGCCGATGCAGTATGTAATTATTGTAAGTTGTACTTGTCATGGTTATATGTGGACTGTAAAAGAATACTAGGTCGCCCATTCCTAGTGATGGTTTGTATTCGGAGTTTTCCTTCTCCTAGATAGTCTGCTAATATAATTGGTAGTATTTCGGTGTTCATTCAAAGTAACAAGTTAATAGACCTTCAGAGGAAAGGGACGAATCAGCATCCAGCTAACAAAGACGAACTCGATGGGTACTTCAGAAATACGGATCAATCGGATGTTTGCGAAACTGGAAGTGTATAGCGACAACCCGCGATCGCAGCTAGTCTTACTTTCATCCAATGATATTCTCCCAAACGGAATATCATATTTTCACACCCTCGTTTTCTATAAAACAATTAAATAGTACTTTTTAAAGCATTACAAATCAGGTTGTAGGTATAATTTAGGATTGTATTTGATTCGTTGCTTTCATTGAAACTATACTAAAGTAACGTCTAGTTCATCTTCAATGTGGTACTGTTTGCAACAAGTATTCAACCAACAATTCCCCGGTTAAATACTGTTTTTGTTGCAGAAGAACTAATATACACACACACACACATATATATATATATATATATATATATATATATATATATATACATAATACCGGTTCCCACTGATAAGTCGCCAGTAAACACGAAACGAATGTGCATGAGATTATTCTTTCCGTTCATGCTGTCTTTGGTTTATCCTTCTGCTCTAAAATTCGCTTCAGGTAATAATCGTGTGTATTCTGTTTTAAAAGTTTAAAGTTTCGCAAAATAAATCAATAGTAATCAGTGAGACGCTTAGCATACGCACTTTGTTGCAATAAATCTTAATGGATAACAGTGTGGAGGTTAATTTAATTATTGGACACCAATTAACTCATATAAAAACAAATCAATTTTTATTTTTGGACATTTGATGTTATCGCTGGTTTCGTACAACAATATTGTAATTTTTGAAAAAAATCGTAAATATTTTTGGAAGTTTTTTCGCTCATATTGTCGAAGTTTTTGACTTGTCTTGTCGAAGGAAAAAGTGGTAGTTTATCTGAGTTGCTGAAGCGTAGAAGCGGAACACTGCGTGGTTCCATCTACGATATCTTTGCTAATAAATTATTGTAATCTTCTTATAGATTTTTCCTTTTAATTATCAGCGAAAAGAACAACAAATTTGCTTCAGGTAATTGACGTAGATATTTGTTTTAAGGTCTCAATCGTCTGGTTCTGTAAACTGTGAATATCAGCGTATCCTGGTAAGCTTAATTAATATAATATATAAATTGCAAGTAATTTAATATGATGGCTCGTTTATTAAATATTGGGGATACAGAGCAGTTTGCAAGTGGACCTAAGGATTGTAGCTTAAAAGATAGTTCAGAGGAACTTAAGTGTTTCAAATCAGATGATCATTCCGCATATATGGATTTTCCGGGCCTGGCATCCCAGAGACTCTCTTATGGTAGTGACCAAAGGGCCTCTACAACAACAATAAGTGCGAGAATGCAGAGCAATTGACCAGACTTCGCTTAAGAAAATATTCCTGAGGAATTTAGTTTTTCCAAATTAGATGATCATTCTGTTTTTAAGGATTATGCGAGCCTGGCGTCTCCGGGTTTTCCTGTGGCAGTGACGAGAGGGCATCCGCAAAGGTAAACGAATTTATTAAGTCTTCATTTCCAGCAAAACCTTGAGAATTACTTGTTAAATTCAATTAGTAAAACTCGGTACATTACCAAATTATAAAAAGCGATACGTATTTGACAAAAATTTTCCTATATTGACAATGATAGATGAAAAACTCTTATGGATAAACAAGTATGTTAACCTCGTTGATTATTTTATTATAGAGCTCCTTCCAAAATAACTGAGGTAAACCAATTCCTATAAGCTGTTTCTTATGTTCATCAATAAACTGTTCCAAAGAATAATTATGAACACGTGCCATATAAGAAGCGATAAAATAAGTTTAATATATTTTAAGTTAATACATTAAAAAAGAGGATATAAAAAATTAATTCCAAAATACACACTTTAAATTTTGGACTAAAATAAACATCATAAATGGTAATAGGCATTTTACAAAACGCATTACACTATACAAAATTTTCCAATGTAAAATATTAATTTAAACAAGTATAGAGAGAATTTGACAGTATCTGTTTAAAAATGCCTCTCAAAATTCTTCTTATAACGCTCAAGAAAAATTCGCCGACATTGTAAACGCCCCAGCTTCAAGTAAATGCCGTGAGACGTTAAAAACTCGGTTAGAGTGACATAAAATAAGAGTTAGTACTGTTTAAGGACCCTTAACAGGGCCGGTCTTGCGTTTGCTGCCAAATGCCGAGAAGGTCTGTAAGTGTGATATCGTCCAGAAGTACTCCTAGACTTGTGACCAGCTCGGGTTGAACTGGATTGTGGTTCCTTCTGCTGTGGCGTTGGAATCTTGCTGAGTAATTTCGTTGAAGTTCTGCAGTAATTGGCTCGTCTCTCTAGTTGTACAACAACAAGATTGGCGTGACTGAATATTGCCAATGTTGGTAAAGCATGACCAAAAATCAGCGTATGTGAAAGGTGAGAGACAGCTCGTCGGAGATACGTACAGCAGAAGGCAATCGCGAAAACTGAACTGCATGGTATATTCACCGTGCTTAAATGACCATTTAATATGGCTACTTGCACATTATTGATTAACGGTAAGTTTCACTTTTTTCTCATTGGTGCAGCGTAAATCGAATTGAATTTAATTTACGCAATATGTCGGCAATTTCTTGTGTCGTTACAACATATTGCGTAAATAAAATTCAAACATAATTTACGCGGCACCTATTAAAACAAGCGAAATTTTTCGTTAAACAATGGCGTGCGAACTTTTGTTTTCACGCTATAAAAGCACGGTACATTTTCCATGCTAGTCTGTAGTCACATTTGTTTTCCGCTGGAGCTACGTGTAAGTGCTTTCTTCTGTCATACTGACTTATCACCTACGCTGATTTCTGAACTTGATTCACAAGCCGAGTCAATTAGTCACGCTGTAAACGCCCCGGCTTCAAGTAAATGCCGTACGACGTTACAAACTCGGTTAAGGTGCTCTGAATAGAGATTAGTTACTGATATCGGGGCCCTTAAGAGGGCCTGGTAATGCGTTCTCTTGAAGTCTTCAGAGTTGAAGATGTCCTAGAGCCTTGAGTGGACTCTGGTTGTGGTTCCTGCTGTTGTTATCATGTGTGGACAACTTGGTTGAAGTTCTGCATTAATTGGCTCGTCTCTCTGGTATCCCGCAACAAGATGAGTCACGGATGTAGTTAGTTGTTGGTGGAACTATCAAATCACCAGCGTAGGTATTGACAGCCGACAGAGCGCACACGTATTGACAGCCGACAGAACGCACACGCGTGAAGCAGGTAGAAGGCAAATGCCACAACTGACTTGCATGGTAAATTACCGTGCTTAAATAGCATGCAATATGTGTACTTGCATACTATTGGTTAAACGTGGTTAAACGTGGTTAAACGGCAATTTGCTTTTTTCTCATTGGTGCAACGTAAATAAATTTGAATTTAATTTACGCAATATGTCGGCGATTGATTTGTGTCGTTACAACACTTTCCTCTCTGAAAAAAAGAAAGAATATTCCTCTCTGCGAGGCTAGATAAGAAATGCATGACAGAGTTCGAACCAAGTTAAGCAAAAATATGATGAACTATAAGTGCTGGGCTTAAATATGCTTGTTGGTTGCTTCAACAATGATATGATGCCAGGTAACCACTAGGAATTGCTACACAAATTGTTTGCTCTAGTGGACGGTCATAGCACGTGAGGCAAAATAGAGCAGTGTAAGTTTTTGGAGCCGCAGCGTGAAGATTTCGAGGTAAATCACCTCTGAATTTGCCAGGTTTTAAGATAAAAACCTAAGCAGGTTGGATCGTTGTCAATGTGTTTGTATACGACCAAAGGAGCTAAAGTGCTCGACGTTGTGGTCATGGCATTTGTAGAGTGGTCTTTGTGAAATAGATAAAGTTGAGATATGCATTGAAAGTGGCCTGTACCACGATATGAAGCTGATCACTACTTAGTGTTGCTACACGAAAGCGTTAGCTCTAAGTAGCTGGTCATACCAAAATAGGCAGTGTAATGTCATGTGAGAAATACATTATAATGTAAAATATATATACATTAAAATCAAAGGTAATTGCATAAAATATGTACACAAACATTGCCTCAGAGATGGCATAATACCAAAGAACTGTTCAAAAATGCTACACAATTGTTAGCTAAGAACAGCTGGTTATGCCACGTGAGACAAATGCTAAAAAACACGTAAGGTTAAAAAAAATTTTATAGTTAATGTTAATGTTTAAAAAAAATTAATTACGCGTTATACAAAGCAGGTTGAGATTGTGGGCAGACGGAGCCTGAGACGTGTGTAGAAGGTTGAACGCTCTCAGGATCAGGTGGTTCGATAAACGGTTTTAACCTGTCTATGCTTACTGATGTCGGTGTAGCGCCCTGCATAATGATGAAGTATTTTGGTTGTTTTAGTAAAATCGGGTAAGGACCGCGATACTTGGGTTGTAGTGGTGCAACAGCATTATTATTGCGAACGAGTACTCTCTTGCAGCTGTGGAGCTGTGGGTGAACAAAGACTGGACGAGGCGTGTGTCTCGGCTGCTGTTCGGACATAATACCCAAATGAAGTCGAAGGCGGGTAGCTTCGTCTTGTGGGTCATCTTGTGCCGGTAGTAGACGTGGGAGCTGACTAGGCAGGCGTTGATCCATGCCATACAAGAGTTGTGACGCAGACGTTTTAATGGATTCTCGAGTACGGGAACGCATGGCCAGCAGAACTAAAGGTACTGCATCGACCCAGTTGCCATTAATGGACGAGGATGCTAAAGCTGCTTTGAGTTCCCTATGCATTCTCTACCATGCCATTAGCTTGGGGATGGTAGGCAGTCGTATGGCGTAAGATGAGTCCCATGTACCGCAAGGTGGTTTTGAAACGATCAGATGAGAAGCAAGTGCCTCTGTCCGTGATGACCCCATTGGGAACACCGTAATTGGATATCCATGCAGAGATAAAACCGTTAGTTACTTCATCTGCAGAAATGGTGCCAAGAGGTAATTGCGCAGGCCACCGTGTAAATCTATCAATCATAGTTAGAAGGTAGCTGAAACCTTGAACCTTTGTCAGATGAACTATGTCGATGTGGACGATGGCTAGGCGAGAAGTAGACAGAAAATGTTGCAACTTAGAACGAGTGTGTCGTGTGATCTTGTTTTTCTGACAAATAGCACACTCTGAGACCCATCGTTTAACATTCTGCCTAAGTCTGTGACCCCAGAAACGATCTGTAAGAAGTCGGACAGTCGCTTGGCTTCCTGGGTGAGAAATTGAGTGAATTGAATCGAAAACCTTTCTCTGGAGGCTAGTCGGCAGAACTGGCTTGTTGGGCTGCGTACCCGTGAAGTAAACAATTGGTAAGCCTTCCCACAGACGGCATATGAACTTGGTTGGGTGACGGGCTATTGATCTTTGAATGTGAATGTCACCGCGTTGTTCAGTTCGCAGGAGAGTTGGCGTTAGTGCAGGTTCATTGAGTGCCACGGAGTTGACAGTGAATGGTGACGGCGAAGGTGGTTGTAGAGAGACGTCTGGCCTGGACAGGGCATCTGCAATGAAGTTCTGTTTGCCCTTGACGTGAAAGACGTCAAATTGCCATTCGCTTAGACGAGAAAGCTGTCTTTCCACTCTGGCAGGGTACTTGGCGATAGATGAAGCTGCGTTTCGAAGTGCGCTAACTAGTGGTGC